>JAUJPP010000255.1:0-13610 GCA_030562195.1 Nipponacmea schrenckii
TAATTTTCTGGAGAAACTGTAATTTAGAGCCGAATTTATCATTATGGACGTAGGCCTTTTTCTCACTGATAGGCCGAGGAGGGTCTAGTGTTGCAGTGTAGTGATCAAAACGAAATTCAGAAAAATGGAAACGATGGATCGTTTAGATTAGCTTAGGCCGAATATAATTGAATTATGTTTCTTTTTTCCCCTAGGTGTTCATGTGGCATGTGTCAGCCCATGCAAAACAGTTGGGAATGCATATGTTGCAGGGAGTTGAGACCTGTGGAGGCCAAATTCGACAACCATGAAGAGGACTTGGACTGCATAACAGAACTCGATGCATTCCATTCAAACTGTCTTAACAAAGATGTCATTGAAGTCAATATGTATCAGTTTGTTGAGCAGGAGGGTCCCATTGATGACAATGAACCAATAAACAAGTTAGAATAAAATTTTATTTTTGACAGGCAATTTAAAGAAGGGTTCCCTTATTTTCATTTATGTATATATATATTTCATAATTGGGTCGCTAATACTTATCTCAATAGAAAGTAGAGGTGTTCTAATGACTGGGAAAAATACCAGATGGTCCCACAAGTCATTAATTAACTCGTAATTAGGCTAATTCTGATAAGTTTAGCATGGCGCAGGGTACTAAAATAGATATGGACGTCAAGTCTCAATGTCATTCAAATGTCTTGATCTTTTTTTTTTGATCATCCAGTCTGTGAATGGAGTCAAATGGATTTCCCAAGCCTTTCTACGTCCCCATAGGTCTTTTGAACTAGAGAAAACATGGATTATCCATTAGAAACCACAATTAATCAATTAGTAAGCTTGGTTTAGCTCTAATTAACGAGGGAACCCATCTTTAATTAATCATCAGCATGTTGATAAGCCCTATCATATGCATTTTAAAATGGGAATTGTTTGATTAATACAAAAATGCAGGTGAAATCATTTTAATTAGACACCAATGCCACATTATTTGAATTTTTATATATTTAGTACTTTCATAAATTTGACAACATACACTAAATGTATATCTGTTTTTCTTCTAGGTTGTATCGATATGTATCATACAGAACATTTACCAGATGGATACATCATATCCTGGGAAAGAAGAAAAGACTTGTCATACCAGCATGTGCCGTGTCACAGATACGACAAGCCTTTCCATCTGAAGAATATACTGGCTTTAAGTATGCCAGGCCATGAAGATACCCAGCAGTGGCAACTGTATAATACTTATATTATAAAGTAATTTACATGACATTTCTTGTTCTTATAAAGTAATTTCATCTCTTAGAATGAACTAAAATTGAAATTCCTGAACTTGGTCAAAAAGAGTAGGCATTTATTATATTCATTAGTTACAAAATATCTCTATAATCAAAATAAATTGATAGAAAGTAAGTAGTAAGTAATTATCTGTAAAACTACAAGTAATTATTGAAAAAGGCTCAAAATTTGAAGCAATTTATCAATATATTCTTATTGACCAAGTTTGAGAATTTAAATTCTATGTTCATTCCATGAGGTCCATTAACTGCCAATTTCAGGGAATGTAATTAAATGTTCTCCTTTGCAAAGCGAGATTTCCTACACTCAATGAGAGTTGCCTTGTCATATGTGTCGTAGCTATGGGTGAGTGGTGGTGGGGCAGCTGGAAGTGTATCAGCATCACAACTGGCCTTTCTGTAACTACTAAACTTATATCTTCTCTGGACTGCAGCTTCCATTAGACTATTTGCATAACCTACAACATAATTATAAGATTTGAACGTCATTTAGAAGCGATATTATGGAATAAACTTCATGTACCTGAGTTTTCTGAAGAAGTGTGTATTATTCCATAATATTTGCCTTTTCACAAATTTTTTTGGCTAAGCTTACTCATTCAACTTACAACATATCAGAAATACTAAATTACAAAATTGGGACAGTCATTCTTACTGATTAACTTGTATAGACTATATTAGGATGCAGAAGAATGTATTCTACTCACCATAAGTGGCTTTCTCTTTAATTGGCTTAGCAACTGCTACTGTGCCCTTCTTCATTTTAGGGAATGATATACACCATTTGTCGTCACCATCCTTTGTCACAGCCTGTTGATTATTGGAATTTTCATTGAAGTGCAAGCCAGCTAGTAGTAGTCTGAAAAATAAAAACAACCTGGACATTAGAACCTAACCCACCTGCTCATTGGCTTAATTCTCCTTTTAGTTGATTCGCTTCCTCCACCCACATCTTGACCCAAAACATTTTACGTGATATGATCTAACTATTAGGACAGCACTAAGATAATATTATACATATGCAAGTTCCAGATAAATTATTTTTGTTATGATCATGGATAAAAATAGTTTAAAATCTTTTGCACTATAGTAGTATATATTGATTTATAAAATATGTACATGTACTTTAATAGCAAATCATGCTTCTCTCGCAATATGTATGCTCATTTTTTCACATAAATTTGATCATATACCTGGCTAGCATTCCATTGTATGAGTAGTGAGTTGTCTTTGGTGAGAACATCAGAATTACAGAATGAAAAACTTCACAACCATATGTTTGATAAACTGGCGACAGCATTGGAATATCCCTGAGGAGGTATTTACTACCCACAATTTCCTTTAGCAACTTGTGTGGCCTTGAACCTGCAACAAAAAAAATCAATATAGTGTGCCTTGGTGAAACTAGAATAAAGAAATGAGATCAATTACAGTTACACTGTAAGTTCATAATCACAAAATATTAACAGTGGCCAAAGCAAAATCACACAACATTTCTAAAGAATATATTCTTAAATATAATATATAAAATATATATAAAACATTACTCATTTTGAAGCAGTCAACATTGATTATTTTGAACATAAATATTTTTCTTAATTTATTGAATTTACCTGTTTTAATCCACTCTCTTTCCTCGAGCTCATCATGTTGGCAATCTTTAAACATCTCTCCATGATTATGGTGGATATTGCTCACATGGTTAAGAATGGACATCCACTTTTCCTGTTGACTCTGGGCGTGGTCTCCATAGTTCCCTCAGCTGATGCAGCAACCCAATACATATGGTTGGTAATGGACTTGATCCAGGGACGTATTTCTGCACCTTTCTTTTTGGCAGCAGCTTCAAGCTTTTTTTCAACACCTAAAAATTCATCAGGTAAAAGTATTAAGACCACATGTTACAACACAAATCAAAACTCACTGAAAAGAATGTATGTATATATTTTCTTGCAGTTCAATACATGTATTGTGTAAGCTACTCTTCTTGATTAAGTATCACATAGAACATGCCTATCAAACAGTAAGCTTATATCACAATTTGTTATTGATTCAAGTTTGAATATTATATCAGTAGTACACTTCTAAAAAATAAATAGAATGCTTTTCTGCAACAGTTCAATGATGTATTTTACACTAACAGTTCATTACCTTTAGCAACATGGAATATATCAAACATGTGCATCTTCTCTGGATTCTGAACACGCATATACTTGCGAACTTGCACATGTCTGTCAGTGATGAGGCATTCGACAGCAACACCCTGCTCTTCAAGGAATGAAACTCCCCTCTTCAGTCCTTCAAGCTCCATGTGGGTTGACCCTTTCACTTCATTGGACTGAAATATAAAAAATCAAAACAATGTACATCAAAATATCACACTATAAACAGTAGACATTACAACTTATTTGTAGGTGACGTGACAAGATACTAATTGGCTACAGATATCAAAGGGAGTGACAAGATACTAATTGGCTACAGATATCAAGGCAGTGACAAGATACTAATTGGCTACAGATATCAAAACAGTATCAAAAGTTGTAACTGTATATTGTACAATAGTCATCACGATTTTAATAGGTTGATGACCTGGGCTTCTAAATAAGAAATTTGATGTCTTAATCTCACTGCATGTTCAAATTCCATTGTTCTAATTTTGATTTAGAATGGTATATCAAATTACCTGAACTAGCTGGAGATCAATTACTTTGTTAGACTTGACATCCAACATAGTGTATGATCCATATTTAGCTGAGTATCCTGGCGAGTCACATCTGGCGTCTCCTGCTATAGTTAGCTCACTTCCCTGGAACTGGGTTATCATGTCTGCTTGGGATGCCTTCCAAGTCGATATCACTGTGGGTATCAGATATGCTGCCTGGATATTATAAAATGTTCGACTAGAGAAACACTTTATGCTGGCATGGTTCATCATAGTTATTACTTTGGTGGGACTATTCCAGAAAACAAAATGGCAGCAGCAAAAAAAAATTGCCCCATGGCATCGACTTGTGCAGTGGTTGGTTGGTCCATTCATGTACGTGACCATTAATACATTTTGATTTCACAACAATGAAGGTCCCCATCTTCATTTCAATTGAGGATGTGCATGGTTTCATACATGTCTTACACATATCAAGCAGTTTCAATAGAGATGATTCAAAGACAAGAAACTTTTTCTCTTTGTCAGGTGTACTGCACACAAGGGGCTCACTTTCTTTTGATGTGTCATCTTCATCTTCACTATCAAGTTTAAAGTCAGGGTCATCCATATCATCATCAATATTATTGGAATGGTCAATATCATCTTGTTCAAAATTTAGTTTCAAATGATCAGGGGGAGGCATCATTTCACATTGAGTCCCAGTAGATATCATGGTTGGTTTTGGTGGTACTAAATCTGAGCCAGATGTAGAATGTGGTATGATTGGAGTCTGAGTTGAACGTGTTCTTTTCGGGTATGTAATTTTGTCGTCTGTCTGATTTCGTACACTTCTCATTAAATTTGCTTTTCCTGGCCTGGTTGGCTGATTGGTAAAATGATTGGATCTGGGCAAATATTCTCATCAACTGATTGGGGGAAAGGTGTCTCAGTCTCCAATTCCTGGTCATACTCCCAGTTAATATCATTCAAAACCTGAAAAATGTAAAGAAAATATACAATCAACACATTCAGTAGGCTACTGTTATGAAACAGGGGGAGGGGGGGGGGGGCAAGTATTCGTCTAATAGTAATATAACTAACAGAAAACATACTGTTTCGGCCTTTTGGGCCTCATCAGTGCAGTGCTGATACTAAACCGAGTTATCTGTACCATGGCATAGTCGATTTTTACGATTTTTTTTTTATATTTATTGACTATTCTAGGGTCTGAGATCCTTGTTCTATCGTTTCAATCGGATTCGTGTCTCCCGAATCTGCTACGCACTTTTTGCCTATTTCCTCCCTTACGAATAAATGTCAGCAACAAATATGCACATAAATCTATACTCCAACCCTTTATGGCCATTTTCATATAATAAAATGTGGTCTTACCTTCACACAGACCCCCCAATATACATTTTAAAACATTCATTTTAACACACGCCATCAAAACTCGAAAATGATTTCACTGTACAACATTGACATAACGTGGAGCCTCGTTTTGATTTTCAATGGAAATCTGCATTCAGGCGTGATAGGGACACTTTTAAAATGGTAGTGGACGGTCGTTGTGAAGGTAAGACCAATTTTTATTATATGAAAATGGCCATAAAGGGTTGGAGTATAGATTTATGTGCATATTTGTTGCTGACATCCATTCGTAAGGGAGGAAATAGGCAAAAAGTGCGTAGCCGATTCGGGAGACATGAATCCGACTGAAACGATAGCCTAGCTAGAGCAAGGATCTCTGACCCTAGAATAGGCCTAGTCAATAGGCCTAAATATAAAAATTCGTAAAAAATTGACAATACTATGCCACAGATAACTCGGATTAACTTAGCCCATGTACGTTCCTTTTACTTTATAAGATCTAGGCCTACTCATTTCTTCTTCAGTTCAATCTTCAACATTCGTAGGTGTAAGTCAGAATTTTGAAACTCACCTGCAACCTTTGCCTCTTGGCAAAAGCCCCTCCACCTTTTCGACGATCGCCTCTTTTGTTTTTCTGGTCAATGCTGGCATGAGGCCTAAGTGGTTCACGAAAAATGGTTGGCACGGCACCTGCCTTGAGCTTTGGATTGGCGTTCAAAATATCCATATTGGGCTAGTAAGACTGGGTTCCGGTCATACGCATCGTCTGCAAAATGATCGGAACACAGCCTGGAATATTTAGTGGGGGAAAAATTCTTCCGCTTCAGTTTGACAATCCAAGTTTTCACAAGATGTTCATCTTTAGGAAAGCGGAACATATGAACACCAGAGCCCTTTCCTCCGCGATTATTACAGCCATAGGCCACACACTGCGGCATAACGTCAATGTAAACAATATGGCGGGTGAATTAGATTGGGCATCTCTGACGTCATTTACAAAAGGTCACGGAAACGACCTTTCATTTTTGCATATTTCAGACCTGTGTTTTTAAAAGGATTTTTAGCTATTTTAGAATTATTTCTAATTTTTTTTATTGGTTGCAATCGATAGATGAATGATTTTACTTTTCAAATAGGTGGTTTCAAGCCTTTTTTGAAAATCTCTTCACATATCCTTTAAGAATTTCGCAGCTGATATGTTATCTCGATTGCAGGTCGATTAATTCAAAACTCAATTTCTACAATTCCAAGAAGACGCAACCAACCATTCACACATTACGTTACAACTTTATTAAATTATCTCTTCATCTCTTTCTCCATCCTCACAAGCAACATATAAGCTAGCTGTAGGTTTCTTTAAAAACTTTATGTTTCACTATTTTCCAGGAAAACCAATTTTTCCTAATTCAGTAGGGCATCTGACACTCTTTATAGCCTTTTGTCATCAGAGAGATTTGTCTGCCAGCTCTGTCAATGGTTATCTTTCTGCACTTAGTTACTATTCTCAGCTTTTCAATTACCCAGTTTATACCAAACATTTCTTGCTCCAAAAAATGATGCAAGGCTACAAAAAGCTTAAAAGAACTTCAGATCTTAGGCTACCCATCACACCAGTAATATTAAAAAAACTATTATTCAGTCTTTTCAACATTTAGGTTTCTCAAAATACTTGACTGTAATGCTTAAAACTGTTTCTAATAGCATTCCATGGTCTCTTACGAGTAGGGGAGATAACTACTACAGGACAACAATCCACACATGTGTTAAGGATCCAAGACTTAACAATTATGTCGACGCATCCTCCCTCCATAAATATTAAAATGTCTCATTTTAAACACAGTGGCGATAAGCCTGTGGTGATCGCGTTTAAGGCTTCTTCAAACGTACAATACTGCCCTGTTCACACCATGTTGCAATTTTTAGCTATGCGAGGACCCCGTCTCGGTCCATTATTCCAATTTCCAGATGGTCATGCAGTATCTAGAAACTTTGTCACCACCCATTTGCAGTCATCATTAAAATGGGCCGGTCTAGACCCAACTAAATTTAAAGGTCATAGTTTCAGAATAGGGGGCGCAACCCATGCAGCGATGATGGGATTGAATGACCAACAAATTATTGGACGATGGAAAACCACAGCCTACAAAAGATACATTAGGATCCCTGCCATCTCTTTATAATTTAGTTCTTTTGACAGAGGTTTGTGCTAGGCCTTGTTTATGTTTATGGGGGATGAGGGAGAAGGAACAAATAATCTTTTTAGAAGTAAAATAAATTTGTTGCAGACCGAAGACTCTTTAGGAGTTACGTGCCCTTGCCGCTAGAGGACTCGTCCTCTCTTAGTTTGGCGCCTTCAAGGTCTGTACTCCTTTTCGGCGCTTTATCAAATTAAACCCCCCCCCCCCCCCCCCCCTGGAAAGTTTGAATAGATTGATAGTTGCCATTTATTTATTCTGTTTGGTGGTGCCAGATATTTATTCGGTTGGCGGTTTTTATTAACCCCATTCCTATGATGATAATCATTGTTTGTACATATGTTAAATCATTATATGTTATTGCTGTTTAACGTTTAATTTGTCATTTAAATAAATGGCCTTTATCAATCCATGCTGGGTTGTTTATGGGGGGTGAGGGAGAAGGAACAAATTACATTTGTGTGGTCTTGCAGTTCATGATTCCACTGTTAGTTGTCTCCCTTAAAGATGTTTAGTTTTCCAAGATGGCGGCGCCCATAGCAAAGAGGTGAGTGTGCTATTCTTTTACTTTGAACCCCCACAGTAACTGGAGTTGTAAAATCTGATCCAAATCGATGTGATAAACTTGTTCATTAGATATCACAGAACATATGGAGGCCATTAGAAATGCTGTAGATTTATAAATTTTGAAATACAGACCCAGTTTATGGCAACCTCTCAAATGTGAGGTTCATGCATGTCGGGTGCTTCACCGAAAAGTGACATATGTGAGGGTCATGCATTCAAAGTGTAGTTGACTTCAGCTAATTTTGTATTTCTTTGTTGTAAAACTAAGTGTAAGTGAATGAAACTCTGTCTCAGTGTTGTGTCAAACTGTTAAATATATAGTCCTTCCCATTCCAGGCACAGTGGGCGACTTTTCACGGCAGAAGATGTTGTTTCCCAGATGTTAGATGTCGATGATGGGGACATACCATCCGGCAGCGATGATGAACGCCTTGAGTCGGGGTCTGAATTATCTGAAGATGAATACCTTTCAGTTGATGATGATAGGGACCAAGATTACAGACCGAGTGATGTGTCAGATAGCCAGGATGGTGATGAGGGTGAAACACTGGACCAAGATAATAACCAGGAAAATGGTCAATATGAGTCAGATACAACTTCTGAGGAAGAGGAACGTCCAAATAAAAGGGCCAAGAAATCCGAGAAAAAGAAGCAGGTATAGGGTCATGCTCTCTTTTGAGTTTATACCCTGTGCACTAAGTGTCATATAACTGATAACAAACCATATATTTAGTGGTATCTTAAACTCTGTGCCATCTTATTTCAGGGAAAAGAAGGTGTGGCAATGGAATGAGGGAGACCTTCCAGATCCCGGGGAGCTACCTCCGATCATCCTAACCCCTAAACTTGTAGTCGCAAATTTCGAGAATGAGATAGACTTATTCATGGCACTCTTTGGCACAGAATCAATTGAGAAGCTGCTGTTGGAGACTAACAGATACCGCCTGATAGAAAAGAAGAAAATCGACGTGGTGACTGAAACTGAAATGAGAAAAATGAAATGAAATGAAATGTATTAAAGTGCATCAGCACCAAAACGGGCTATATAGCACTTGAAAACGATTTAAACAAAAACAAAAATTTAAAACTAGAAAATCAATATATTAAAATAAAAATTATCACAGAAACCCCAAAAAGGGCGACAAAACAATGCTAAAAACAATATCACAGAATGGTTGTAACCCAAAATGGGCTAAAAACAAAATAGCAAAACTAAACTAAAACACAAAATTTAAAATTTAAAATACAGATAAGTCTGTTTTAAAAACGCGACAACTTTCTCATAAAGAGAAGGTTGCGCAAACAGATGGAACAAGGATCTAGCACGGTAGTGCTGAGATCTTATAGGTTTGAGATGCGTGCACTCAATCAGAATGTGTTTCACTGTCAGGCGAACCTGGCAGTGCTCACAGACTGGCTGAGGCTCTCGCTTGAGCAGGTAACAGTTGGTAAGGTGAGTATGTCCAAGACGAGAGCGACACTAAACAAATTCATTTCTCCTGTTGGCACAATAGGAGGATTGCCAGTCCCCCAAGACAGGTTTGATAGCATGAAGTTTGTTTGTATCTGCAGCATCCCATTTTGCTGCCATCGTTGCAAAATAAAATTCCTTATCACCGACTTAAAGTCAGTGTAAGGCAAGGAAAAGGAGGAGACCGGCAATGACAAAGCAGCCTTAGCCGCCGCATCTGCCCGGTCATTCCCTAGTATGTCCATGTGACTGGGGAGCCAACAAAGAACAATGTCCTTTTTCGGCCCAGAGAGCTTGTAAATATCTCCGATTATTGGGTGCACAAGCTGGATGTTATGGATAGCTTGTAATGCGGACAAAGAATCAGAATAGATTATACATTTTTGTAATGATGAGGACTGAAAGAACTCGAGTGCCTGTAAGATGGCAACGAGTTCTGCTGTGAAAATAGAGGCTGCTGATGGAAGAGATACAGACAGGACTTCAGATGGCGTCACGGTAGCGGCTGCTACCTTATCACCATCCTTGGACCCATCTGTATAAAAAAGGAGCATAATCCCCATCTAGCCCTTAATTCAAGAAATTTAGACTTAAAGACGATAGAGCTTGTCTGTGATTTCTTATTGCTTGATAGACTAAAGTCTATCTGAAATGGAGCAATAGACCATGGTGGAGTTGTGGTCATTATGAAGTCCGCAATGCTGTCGTGACTGATACCAGCCGCTGACATAAGAGGTTGAATGCGGACACCAAAAGAAGAAATTGCACGAGGCTTAGCCTCCTTGTGATCCTTGAAACATACTCCTGCCATGACGACCTCTTTGCCTTGGCCCGTGCTATGCGAAAAGAGGCCATGTTGTCATCGGAAGGGGCACGTTCAAGCAGTCGTAAAGCACGATTACGTTCTTTCAGTGCTTTCTTACAGTCTTCATTAAACCATGGTTTATGAATCGTTTTGGAGTTTTTTAAGATGGTGGTATTAATTAGCTTTAGAGAGTTTCCATCTTTGTGGCCTGTCTACTGGTGAAGGACCATTATTCCGTACAATTACAGGATAATGATCACTGTGGCAGAGATCGTCGTGGACACTCCAAGAGAAATCTTGGAACAAAGATGGTGAGCTAATTGTCAGATCTAGATGAGAAAACGTTTTTGTTCTGGAGCAGAAATATGTAGGCGATTCGTCATTAAAGATACACAGATCGTTGTCATACATGAAGTCAGCTATTAATTTTCCTCTGCTATTATCATCAGGACTACCCCAAAAAGTGTGGTGACCATTGAAATCTCCTAACAAAATGAAAGGAGAAGGAAGCTGGGCAACAAGGTCATGCAATTCTCTAAGGTTTAAAGTTGAATTTGGTGGTAAATAAATTGAGCAGATAGTAATTGTCAAGTGGAGTGTTACTCGCACGGCAATTACCTGCAGAGGAGAATTGAGTGTGATTTCGGACTGGGCAATGTTTCTATTGACAATAATAGAAACACCACCCGAGGTCTTTTCATCACCAGTGCCATAAAGGTGGTAAGAAACAAAATGTTTGATTGGCACTAAATGTAAATCCGTTGGCTTGAGGAATGTCTCTTGGAGACAAATAGCCAACGGATTATATTGCTGAATTAATAGCTGAACTTCATTAAGATTATGACGAAGACCTCGGCAATTCCATTGAATGATATTATTTTTAATATCACCCATTATTGTCAGGGTGGTCTAACGGGACTTTGAGGTTTGCGTTTAGTGGGGTTGAGCTCTATCGCATTGTCCTCAATAGTCTCAGTTTCCATTTCTATAATGGCAGTTTGTACTAGATTCTTCCCTCCCTGGAACCTGGAAGAACCTGGTTTCCTAACGGAAGTCGTTAGGCTGGGAGTCGTATTTTTATTATTATTTTTTTGATGAAGCTTTGATTCTCTTCCTGTGCCTTTTGGAAGAACTTCCTTATCCTTAGGCTTTACATCTTTGCTGGTAGAGGCAGCAACTGGCATCTCAGTTTGAGTAGCCAAAGAAGTACTAGAAAGAGAAGTCAAAGATGGCTTAACAACTTTTTGACTATTTAGTTCAAGTCTGTCGATCCAGGTAACATCTGTTTGACATTCAACTGAACGTACTTTAACAGACATGGTAACAGCAGCATAAGTTTTATTGGCGGGGGTGGACGGGGTTGAATCTTCAACAACCTTTTTCGCCTCTAAGTAAGATACCTTACGCTCTGTTTTAATCTTTTGTATATTTTTCTCGAGCTGCCATTAAGGGCAGTCCCGAGAGTATGCTACGTGACTCCAAGCACAATTAATGCAGCAAGGAGTGTCGGAACAATCCTTGCTTTCATGACCCTCTTTTCCGCACTTGGCGCATTTCTGCTTGGCTTTACAATTGCGGGAACCGTGCCCAAAACGTTGGCAATTAAAGCATCTCAACGGATTTGGAATGTACGGTTGAACCTTGACCTTGAGATATCCAATCTTAATTGCAGCAGGAACTTCAGGATTGTTAAACAGAAGTATGTAGGTGTTCGTTGGAATAAGCACACCATTTCGTCGAACTGATATACGTTCGACCTTGGTAACGCCAATGGTGTCTAATTCTTCCTGCATCTCTTCGGGAGTGCAGCCATCCAAATCAGGATGCCTGATAACTCCCTTCGAGTAATTTAATGTTTTATGAGGTGTTACAATGATAGGCAAATTAGCTAATGATGTTGACTTTAAAAGTAATTCCGAATGAATTCGGCGGAAACATTCAATCAAGAGAGAGCCATTACGAAGTTTTTTAATTGTTTTAGGTTCACTGGCCAAGCCAGACAAACCTTTGGATATAGCAAAGGGAGATAGTTTAGACAAGGGTTTCTCCTGGTCTGAACTTTCTACAATAAGAAAGCGCGGCCAACTATTATCGTTGGACGACGCTTCATTAAACTCGACTTCCGTTAGTCTTCGTTTATAGGTTTGATTTTTTCGTGTAGCCATGAATGTAAGAAAATAGGATTCATCCCCCAACACCCCCGGCCACCATGGACCACAACATCCGCGCAGGCTTCACGCGGAATACCAGCGCTGTTGCCCTAGGGGAAATCAAGGGATATACTCAGATGAAGAATATTTATAGACTGTCAGGATGGAGCAGAATTCCATGACCAAATCTAAAATATACTAGATCTAATTGACCCAGGCCGCTGCTTTTGAGTCAGTACAGATGTGTTACTAAAGAAAAAAACAAAAGGACAAATATATGTTAATTCTGTTCTGTGACCACTGACTCATAGGCTCAACACGACCAAGCCGATTGACCAGCGTGGGCCACACTGGCCGCCCGTCTAAGAATCCCCTGGCCCAAAGTGATGTATTAGGAAGTATGTTACCCTCAACCACCAGGAATCCATTCAAAACTGACACGGGTCGCACCTCACGGCAAACGAGGAGTCCCAATTCAGTCGCCTTTTACGACACGCAATGGGGGAAGGTAGACCTATTCTTAACCCCGGTCCACTGGGGGGTGAAATGAGAAAAGTTCTGGGTATAATTATGTTCATGTCTGTCGTTCACTTGCCTGGAAGGAGAGACTACTGGGCGGCCACAACAAGACAACCATTTGTAGCAGAGGCAATGCCTGTCAATAGATTCGAAGAAATCCTGTCATTGCTGCATGTGTCAGACAATGCATTGATGAAAAAGAAGGATGAACCTGGCTACGATAGGTTACAAAAAGTACGGCCCCTGCTGACTTTCTTGAATGAACATTTTGAAAAATGTGCTGAACCTGAAGCACATATGTCTGTTGACGAACAGATAGTACCTCTCAAAGGGCATCATTCATTGAAAGTGTATATGGAGAAAAAGCCTAACAAGTGGGGATACAAAATATTGAGCTCTGCTGAAGCATCGGGGTATATGCATAAATTTTACGTTCAGGGTGCACTGTAAAAATTAAATGTAATTTAACAGCATTTTCAGGTTAAAAGGGTACAAAACTTCCTGTAAAATAACTTTAGGTGGTAGATTTACTGCAAAGTCTGGCGAATTAACATTTTCATTGAAATTTAGCTACCAACCGGATAAATGATGTGAATTTACTGTGT
>JAUJPP010000256.1:0-13791 GCA_030562195.1 Nipponacmea schrenckii
TGGGTCACACCTTCCGTACCCGTTAAAGTGACCTAATTTTGAAAAAATCGAAATTTAAATAATTCGAAAGAAAATACGAAATTTGAAAATCGGTCTCCAAGAAAAGGTAGATAATGATCCATTGTATCTATGTGCTAAATTTCATCAAAATCGGTCTATCAGTAGTGTCTGAATTTCGGATTTAAGAATTGTAACGAAAATTCAAAATGGCGGCCGATATGGCAGCTTGACCTAATTATTTAGGTCAAATCAATTACTATTGACAAGTTATTTATAAAACAGTTTTCACTTTTCACCTAGCAGTTATAGACCGGAAGTTACGTAATTACGTCATTTGAGGCCAAACCGGAAGTGGAATTTTCTTTTTCACATTTTTTCAAAAATTATAAACATATCGCCTATCAACTGGTAAAGTTTCAAAATTTTACCATTTATATTAAAGGAGAAATCACGGTCTGAAATTTTTGCCGATGACCCTTGAATATTGAATTGCAAATCGTGGGTAAAATATTTAACCTAATTGCATAAAACCTATAATTGTTAGTTGACAAATACATTGAAGTTTTCAAATCTGAAAATCCGGTCAAAATCGAACTGAAAAAAAACTTGCTAAAGCAAAAAAACCTGAACTTCCGGTTCTCACTTCCTGTCAGAGATAGAACTTCCGGTTTTGTTTTATTTGATAATAGAAATCATTCTAAGATCAACTGTAGATTTAGAATTTCTGCACCTTTTACCAGTTTGTCTGCAAACTCATCCAAGAATTACAAAAAAAAAAAAAAAAAAAAAAAAATAAAATAATCCGAACGATTACAATACGTTTTCGCCAAAGTCGAAATACGTAACTAGAACTGTGAACAGTACTGAGAGTGGCAAACAACCCCTATGGGGCCACTTGATACAAGGTCACATGATATAGCCTTTTTTTAAACACTCAAAACAAACTTTTTAACAACCATTATAAGCATATGTATGGACAGCTTAAGTACATTTTACTTGAAAATTATTTAGGTCAAGGTCACTTGATATAGCATTTTGAATTTTTTTAAAACTAAAACGGGTACAAAAAAATTGTTGTCGACCATTATAGGCCTATGTGTGGATAGCAAAGGTCAAGAACATTCTACTTGTAAAAATTCAGGGTCATTGAAGGTCAAGGTCATTTGATATAATTGTTGTCGATCATAATAGGCATATGTGTGGATAGCTTAGGTCAAGAACATCCTACTTTAAAAATTCAGGGTCATTGAAGGTCAAGGTCATTGTATTTGGCCTTTTGAATTTTCAAAAAAATTCAATCGGGCATTAAAAAAAATTTAAATTTGAAAATCAAAATTCTGTTCCCAACAAGTTTTAGATAAAGTAACAAGGTTTCGAAAAACACCAAAATCGGACAAATCGGATAAAAATTAGTGGACTTATTAAAATTTTGCTGAAAGTTACCATTCTGTGATGACACATAAAGTATCACTTCCGGTTTGGATTTTTTATTCTAAAAGGGTTCTAATTATGCCTGATAGTATATATGTATAGCTTTTGTACTGATTTCTTACATACACCGGAAGCTGGGTGACCAAACGCGGTTCTAAAAAACCGGAAGTTCTCACGCAAGAACCGGAAGTGGTAAAAAAAAATTTTTTATAATGCAGTTTTATTTCTATAGGCGACTTCTTTATATTCTGTAAGTTTCAAAGCGATCGGATAATTAGCAACAAAGTTATGCAATTATTCAATTATTATTATGCAATTACTAACTACTGATACGTAAAAATTTTGGTTTTATATTTTCATTTTCTATTCCAGTACGTATCTTATCGTATTTTTCAAACCAAATGTCTATACCATTTTCGAGTTGGGCTAGGGAGCTTCCCGAAAAAAAAAAAAAGTCTAATGAAAACAAAGAGTGGCAAATTTCTAATTTGCCACTCAATGAAAATTTCACATTTTGCCTTTTTACTAAAAGCGGCTGAGAGAATACCGGGCAAAGTGCTTAAGTATTAAAGCTATAGGGCAGAATGCCATTTGTCAGTCAAAGTGCTGTAAGATATTGCTATTCGAGGATTTTTTAAAGAAATAAAGCGCAAATGAAAAAAAAATTATAGCTGTTATTATTTGTCACGCTTTGTTTTCGTTCGGATTATTTTTTTTTTTTTTTTTTTTTGCGTGGCAAATGAAATTTGTCACGCTTTGTTTTCGTTTGGATTATTACGTATTTCGACTTTGGCGAAAACGTATTGTAATCGTTCGGATTATTTTATTTTTTTTTTTTTGCAGTGCGTTCTTCGAACGCACTGCTTTGTTTTCGAAATGACTATTTGCAGTGCGTTCTTCGAACGCACTGCTTTGTTTTCGAAATGACTATTTTTTTTTTTTTTTTTTGTCTCTTTCTGGTCACGCTCCCCAGCCATAACTGCAAATGTCTTACACAATCTGGCGTGATATTGTAACGTAATCTAGTGCTCGTTGTTGTTTAAATGTAAAATGACGCATTTTTGTTCTACCGGAAATGACGTAGAACGTCACAAATTTTATTTTTGTTTACTAACTCACGGCTCGTATTTTTATCCAATCTGGTTCGGACTTTTTTTATTTACTACTTATAACTTAGATTTACATAATAGCAGTTTAAAAATTAGGAAATTTTTACTTTTGTTGCTGACTTTTGAATTTTAAAATTTAACACTTTTTCTAACTTTTGCAATTTTGATTAGATCGAAATCAAAATTTGCAGTTAGATAAACATTTTTCTTGTCAAGAAAAATCTGTTTTCAAAATGTCGACATCACTTCCGGTTTCGGCGTCATACGTCGCTAAACTTCGAATTTTCACTTCCGGAATTCTAAAGATATTTGAATTTTTTTTTTTGCAATTAGTTACTATTAACCCATAATGATTTTATAATTAACAAAAATTGAACCGGAAGTAACAGATCAGTCGCCATCATTAAACCACTTACTTTTGTAAAGTGAAAAATTGGGCCTTAGGGGTTAATCGGACAATTGTAATTTTGATGTCTATGAAATCTTCAATCGATTGCTAACAATTCTTAGGAAGCCGAATTTTGAATTTCGATTTAGCTTACCTTTCATTTCCGGTTCTTTTTTTTCACTCAGTGCCTAATTTTCCAACGTTCATATATCGTGACCTTGACCTTTGGTGACCATGTGACCTGCACAAAAGTTGTTGCCCTTGTCGAGATCTATCCATTGATGTCTTCATTTGTGTTGTGCAATGTCAACTTCCGGTTTTACAGCTATTTGAAAATTGCACTTTTTAACTTCGAAGAGCTCTGTCACGTGACCTAATTTACATACGTCAAAATTTCTTTTATGTCCTTATTACGCGTAATTTATTCTTTCCAATGGTGTATAACACTTTATATTTTGATCAAAATTGCGCTTTTTAATATTTGAAAATTTTGTTCTTAGTTCTATATTAATTGTGCGTGATTTATGAAAAAGCACGTGTTTTTTTTAAATTTACGTCTTATTTTTTCACAAAAATTGGTAGATGAGTAGACAAAAAATTATCATCAAAGATTCCGATAAAACATTTTCCAAAATTAGCCGGAAACGTCCGAAAATGACCAAAAAAATGTAGAAAATCATAGAAATCGGAATTTTCGGATTAAATTTTTGCACAAACTTGCAATTTTATTATTCCACAGAATCAGTACCATCAATATCTTCATTTTGTATGTATGCCGTATATGCAAATTCCTAACCGTTTGATCGCCATCTTGAAATATGCAAATTATTGGAAAAATACTACTCGTCCGCCATTTTTAATCCTATTTTTTTCAGACTTGTTTTAAAATATAATTTGGATAATTATCTAGGTCCTCTAGTGGCATATTTTTCAATTTCAAATTTGTCTTTGGACCAGGTCCTGCCAAAGTTTTTCAAAACTGACTTCCGTTTGAAAGTTCATAACTTTTGAACTCTACCATATGCATCCTTTTGATCTCAAAACAACATCACCAGAGAGGCACTGGACTGGAATCCCCAATGGCATAGAAGACAAGGACGACCTTGACATAGCTTGAAAAGAATAAGACTGAAAGAGCTAGGAAGGATTGGCAAGACCTGGAATGAAGCAAAAAGAACAGCTCATAACAGAGTGAGATGGAGAACGTCTGTAGCAGCCCTATTCTCCGCAAGGAACGAAGAGGACTAACTTACTAATATGCATCCTTTATTTTTCTGCAAAATCATCTTCATTGGCTAAAAGTTCATATGATACCTTGATTTCTAATTTTAGTAAAGAACATTTAGATTAATAGGGATCCAAAAATTGGTAATTTGCATATTTCTCGTATCTTCAGATGGTTATATCTCATGAACAAGACTCTTGGCAACATTCTAATTGACATTATGATGTGATTTTCATCAGCTTTCTAACAATATCTTTATTTTAGCTATAGACCGAAAACTGATGAAAATACGCCTAGTAGAAAATAAGCGATTTTAACATTCATATTTTTTTATATTTAGTTCTATTTAACTTAAAAACAAAATTCGAACAGATTTATAATGTGCAAATTCCCAGCTTTCAAGCAATATATAAATCAATATGTATAAATAAAATTGCGAAAAGTTTAGGAATAAAATTACACTCTAATTAAACAGTTATAAATAAACAGGTCATAAAGACTGATAGTGTTAATTTCTTATCTTTTGGTCAAGACACAAATTTTGACATTTCCAGTTAAAGTATCACAACCAATCAAAACAAGTCATTAGACTTTGTGGGCGTGGTTAAGCCCAGATATTTTACATCACTGTGTGTATTTTTCTTTTAATCGAAATAGGGTCTCGGAGGATCAGTCAATATGTGTTATTTTGATGGACATGTATATAGAATCTATAACCGATTGCCGAAATTTATATGGAAACTGATTTTTGAATTTTTAATTTGATTTTGATTTAATTACGATTAAAAATTATAAAAACTTCGAAGGTGTATATTGTGACGTTGACCTTTGGCGATCTTTATATCTGTACATATGTGATAGTTCTATCCAATGACATATTAAGCTTTATAGCAAAATGTAAACTTTCGGTTTATCGGCATTTAAAAATTGCGAATTTTTCCCATAAAACGGTCAATTCACAAATTTTGACATTTCCAGTTGAAGTTTCCAAAACAAGTCAATGGACTTTGTAGGCGTGGTTAAACCCAGATATTTTTTACATCACAAACCTTAATGATTGCCAGTCTATAAACAAACTCAAATGTCACGTGTTAAATCATGAATAAATCATCTCTCCCAATAATCGCAAAATCAATCTACATTCTATCCTTAAATGACAGCCAGGAGACCAACAAATTCTAAATAGCTCGAAAGCTGCAGAACTGTTACAAACAGGTCTACTTATTCTTTCCAATGGTGTAGAACACTTGATATTTGATCAAAATTGCACGTTTTAAATTTGCAAACTTTGTAATTTCTTCTATACTAACTGTGTGTATTTTTCTTTAAATCGAAATAGGGTCTCGGAAGATAATTCAATTTGTGTTATTTTGATGTACATGTATATAGAATCTATTGCCGAAATATATATGGAAACCGATTTTTGAAGTGTTATTTTGATTTTGATTTTTTTACGATTAAAAATTAATCCAGTTAAAATGATTCAAAGATATTATATATCTTAAATAAAAGGAATGATTATTCATTTCTCCTTGTGGGCGATGTATGATATGGAATATTTGGAAGGAAATGACAACCTTTAGAATTCTAAATGATATTCTCTTAAGCAAAAATAATGTACAGTTGAGAGGACTAGTGGTATAAGGGACGGAACTCTATAAAATACACTCTTAAAGATGTAAAGCCGCGCTGTTAATTTGATGGCTCTATGTTATACCATGGCAACTTGCCACAAATTGCAGGATCTAATGTTCCTACTACACCTAAATTAAGATTGATAAATAAATAAATAAACAAATTAAAAGTATCAACGATCTGGAAAGTTAATTTAATCCGAGATCAATTTGTAATCTCAAATAAGGTGTTATGTCCCTTAGACCAAAAATTAGTTTTTTCGACGTTTTGTTTTACACACTAATTAAATAGATATAAATGTTATAAGAAGAGTTAAGAAGATAATGTAACAGGTCATAAAGTCAAATTGTGTTAATTTCTTATCGTTTGGTCAAGACACAAATTTTGACATTTCCAGTTTAAGTATCACAACCAATCAAAACAAGTCATTATACTGAGTAGGCGTGGTTACGTTCTATTTTAAATGACAGCCAGGAGATTTAACAAATTCTAAATATCTCGGAAGCTGCACTATTGTTACAAACAGGTCTAGTTATTATTATGGAATTGGATATTATAAATGCAACGTTTCACCCATGCAATAGAAGGGACGCGCACTGCCTTGGTACCGTCTAACGGTTCTAGTTGCAGTGCGTTCATCGAACGCACTGCTTTGTTTTCGAAATGTCTTTTTTTTTTTTTTTTCGAATTTCACATTCGATTATTCTCATAGAAGGCAACTTGCCACAAACTACTAGTTGCTATTGCCTATTCAAACTGCGAGACTTGTATTTGTTAAATGTGAAATGACTTCATTTAGAGCAACCGGAAACGAGCTGTGGGCAATGGCGTTTTTTTGGTTTTTGCTCTTTATTATCTTTATTTTTCAACTGATTTTGACATAACTTCTTTTGTTAGCTTCTTTCAACTGCTAGCTACATAACTGCAGTTTAAAACTGCTAATTTTATTACTTTTGTAGCTGACTTTTTTAATTTCAATATTTGCATTTTTTTCAACTTCTACAATTTTATTCTCATCCATCTGAAAAATTATAAGTAGATAGACATTTTAAATGTGATCTCAAATTATTTTTCAAATTTTTGACGTCACTTCCGGTTTTGAAGTTATTCTCTTGTAAATTTTAGAAACCTAACTTCCGGAATTCTTAAGATATTTCAAAACTTCGTTTTGCAACATGCTACAAATAGTCATACAAAAAAACGAAGATGAAAAAATCCGGACCGGAAGCAAAAGATCAACCACCATATTGAAATGTCAAACTTTTGTAAAATTCAAAATGGGGCCTCAGGGGATAAAGCGATTTTCGTTATTTTGTCATATCTTATAACTAGAGTCGATTGCTCAATTTTGTTTAGACGCCGAATTTTGATTTTTTATTTTGATTTTCTTTTATTTCCATTTTAATTTTCTTGGTAATGATCAAAATTTCAAAGGCCCGTATTTCGTGACCTTGACCTTTGGTGACCTTGTGACCATAACAAGATTTATTGCCCTTGATGATATCTATTCAATGATATATTCATTTGTGTTGTCCGATGTCTACTTCCGGTTTTATAACCGATTGAAATTTGTGATTTTTATTTTTAAAGAGCTCTGTCACGTGAACTAATTTATAAATAACAAAAATTCATATTGAATCTTATTACAGTTTATCTGCTCTTTGTAATGATATATAAAACCACATATTTCCACCAAAAATGCGCTTTTTAGTATTTGAGAATTTTGTATTTCTTCTCTACTAACTGTGCGTAATTTTCTTTAAATCGAAATGGGGCCTCTGGAGATACTCCGATTCGTGTAATTTTGATGTCTATAGAATGTAATATTGATTTCTGAATCATATTTGGAAACCGATTTTTGAATTTTGATTTTGATTTTGATATTTACCTGATAGTAATATATAAAAACTTCGAATGGTCGTATATTGTAACCTTGAAATTTGGTGACCTTGTGAGCTGCACAAATGTGATAGCTCTCGAAAAGATCTATCCATTGATATATTATATTCTGATGTACGATGTATACTTTCCGTTTTATCACCATTTGAAAATTGCGAATTTCATTGTTAAAAACTGTTTGTTGAATTATGCGTTTGGGCGATCTACATGACACGAGTTTCAGCGAACCAATTACGCTTTGTAAAAAAAACGACTTCTACTCTGTAAAATAATGTTAGTGTTCTATAGCTACTTTGTGGGGTAGTTTTAAAGCGTATATCAAAACTGCTACGCACTGCGTCAGAACCTCGCGAAGCCTGGGGATCTAGTTTTTTTTTTTTTCGAATTTCACATTCGATTATTCTCATAGAAGGCAACTTGCCACAAACTACTAGTTGCTATTGCCTATTCAAACTGCGAGACTTGTATTTGTTAAATGTGAAATGACTTCATTTAGAGCAACCGGAAACAAGCTGTGGGCAATGGCGTTTTTTTGGTTTTTGCTCTTTATTATCTTTATTTTTCAACTGATTTTGACATAACTTCTTTTGTTAGCTTCTTTCAACTGCTAGCTACATAACTGCAGTTTAAAACTGCTAATTTTATTACTTTTGTAGCTGACTTTTTTAATTTCAATATTTGCGTTTTTTTCAACTTCTACAATTTTATTCTCATCCATCTGAAAAATTATAAGTAGATAGACATTTTAAATGCGATCTCAAATTATTTTTCAAATTTTTGACGTCACTTCCGGTTTTGAAGTTATTCTCTTGTAAATTTTAGAAACCTAACTTCCGGAATTCTTAAGATATTTCAAAACTTCGTTTTGCAACATGCTACAAATAGTCATACAAAAAAACGAAGATGAAAAAATCCGGACCGTAAGCAAAAGATGAACCGCCATATTGAAATGTCAAACTTTTGTAAAATTCAAAATGGGGCCTCAGGGGATAAAGCGATTTTCGTTATTTTTTCATATCTAATAACTAGAGTCGATTGCGCAATTTTGTTTAGAAGCCGAATTTTGATTTTTTATTTTGATTTTCTTTTATTTCCATTTTAATTTTTTTGGTAATGACCAAAATTTCAAAGGCCCGTATTTCGTGACCTTGACCTTTGGTGACCTTGTGACCATAACACGATTTATTGCCCTTGGTGATATCTATTCAATGATATATTCATTTGTGTTGTCCGATGTCTACTTCCGGTTTTATAACCGATTGAAATTTGTGATTTTTATTTTTAAAGAGCTCTGTCACGTGAACTAATTTATAAATAACAAAAATTCATATTGAATCTTATTACAGTTTATCTGCTCTTTGTAATGATATATAAAACCACATATTTCCACCAAAAATGCGCTTTTTAGTATTTGAGAATTTTGTATTTCTTCTCTACTAACTGTGCGTAATTTTCTTTAAATCGAAATGGGGCCTCTGGAGATACTTCGATTCGTGTAATTTTGATGTCTATAGAATGTAATATTGATTTCTGAATCATATTTGGAAACCGATTTTTGAATATTGATTTTGATTTTGATATTTACCTGATAGTAATATATAAAAACTTCGAATGGTCGTATATTGTAACCTTGAAATTTGGTGACCTTGTGAGCTGCACAAATGTGATAGCTCTCGAAAAGATCTATCCATTGATATATTATATTTTGATGTACGATGCATACTTTCCGTTTTATCACCATTTGAAAATTGCGAATTTCATTGTTAAAAACTGTTTGTTGAATTATGCGTTTGGGCGATCTACATGACACGAGTTTCAGCGAACCAATTATGCTTTGAAAAAAAAAACGACTTATACTCTGTAAAATAATGTTAGTGTTCAGCCGATACTTGTGGGGTAGTTTTAAAGCGTATATCAAAACTGCTACGCACTGCGTCAGAACCTCGCGAAGCCTGGGGATCTAGTTTTTTTTTTTTTTGTCTCTTTCTGGTCACGCTCCCAAGCCATAACTGCAAATGTCTTACACAATCTAGCGTGATATTGTAACGTAATCTTGTGCTCGTTGTTGTTTAAATGTAAAATGACGCATTTTTGTTCTACCGGAAATGACGTAGAACGTCACAAATTTTATTTTTGTTTACTAACTCACGGCTCGTTATTTTATCCAATCTGGTTCGGACTTTTTTTATTTACTACTTATAACTTAGATTTACATAATAGCAGTTTAAAAATTTTGAAATTTTTACTTTTGTTGCTGACTTTTGAATTTTAAAATTTAACACTTTTTCTAACTTTTGCAATTTTGATTAGATCCAAATCAAAATTTGCAGTTAGATAAACATTTTTCTTGTCAAGAAAAATCTGTTTTCAAAATGTCGACATCACTTCCGGTTTCGGCGTCATACGTCGCTAAACTTCGAATTTTCACTTCCGGAATTCTAAAGATATTTGAATTTTTTTTTTTGCAATTAGTTACTATTAACCCATAATGATTTTATAATTAACAAAAATTGAACCGGAAGTAACAGATCAGTCGCCATCATTAAACCACTTACTTTTGTAAAGAGAAAAATTGGGCCTTAGGGGTTAATCGGACAATTGTAATTTTGATGTCTATGTAATCTTCAATCGATTGCTAACAATTCTTAGGAAGCCGAATTTTGAATTTCGATTTAGCTTACCTTTCATTTCCGGTTCTTTTTTTTCACTCAGTGCCTAATTTTCCAACGTTCATATATCGTGACCTTGACCTTTGGTGACCATGTGACCTGCACAAAAGTTGTTGCCCTTGTCGAGATCTATCCATTGATGTCTTCATTTGTGTTGTGAAATGTCAACTTCCGGTTTTACAGCCATTTGAAAATTGCACTTTTTAACTTCGAAGAGCTCTGTCACGTGACCTCATTTACATACGTCAAAATTTCTTTTATGTCCTTATTACGCGTAATTTATTCTTTCCAATGGTGTATAACACTTTATATTTTGATCAAAATTGCGCTTTTAAATATTAGAAAATTTTGTTCTTAGTTCTATATTAATTGTGCGTGATTTATGAAAAAGCACGTGTTTTTTTTTTTAAATTTACGTCTTATTTTTTCACAAAAATTGGTAGATGAGTAGACAAAAAATTATCATTATGATTCCGATAAAACATTTTCCGAAATTAGCCGGAAACGTCCGAAAATGACCAAAAAATGAAGAAAATCACAGAAATCGGAATTTTCGGATTAAATTTTTGCACAAACTTGCAATTTTTTTATTCCACAGAATTAGTACCATCAATATCTTCATTTTGTATGTATGCCATATATGCAAATTCCTAACCGTTTGATCGCCATCTTGAAATATGCAAATTATTGGAAAAATACTACTCGTCCGCCATTTTTAATCCTATTTTTTCAGACTTGTTTTTAAATTTTTATTTGGATAATTATCTAGGTCCTCTAGTGTCATATTTTTTCGATTTCAAATTTGTCTTTGGACCAGGTCCTGCCAAAGTTTTTCAAAACTGACTTCCGTCTGAAAGTTCATAAATTTTGAACTATACCATATGCATCCTTTTGATCTCAAAACAACATCATCAGAGAGGCACTGGACTGGAATCCCCAAGGGCATAGAAAACAAGGACGACCTTTACATAGCTTGAAAATAATAAGACTGAAAGAGCTAGGAAGGATTGGCAAGACCTGGAATGAAGCAAAAAGAACAGCTCATAATAGAGTGAGATGGAGAACGTCTGTAGCAGCCCTATTCTCCGCAAGGAACGAAGAGGACTAACTTACTAATATGCATCCTTTATTTTTCTGCACAATCATCTTCATTGGCTAAAGGTTCATATGATACCTTGATTTTTATCAGCTTTCTAACAATATCTTTATTTTAGCTATAGACCGAAAACTGATGAAAATACGCCTAGTAGAAAATAAGCGATTTTAACATTCATATTTTTTTTATATTTAGTTCTATTTAACTTAAAAACAAAATTCGAACAGATTTATAATGTGCAAATTCCCAGCTTTCAAGCAATATATAAATCATTATGTATAAATAAAAATTGCGAAAAGTTTAAGAATAAAATTACACTCTAATTAAACAGATATAAATGCAACAGGTCATAAAATCTGATTGTGTTAATTTCTTATCTTTTGGTCAAGACACAAATTTTGACATTTCCAGTTAAAGTATCCCCAACCAATCAAAACTAGTCATTAGACTTTGTGGGCGTGGTTAAACCCAGATATTTTACATCACTGTGTGTATTTTTCTTTCAATCGAAATAGGGTCTCGGAGGATCAGTCAATATGTGTTATTTTGATGGACATGTATATAGAATCTATAACCGATTGCCGAAATTTATATGGAAACTGATTTTTGAATTTTTAAATTTGATTTTGATTTAATTACGATTAAAAATTATAAAAACTTCGAAGGTGTATATTGTGACGTTGACCTTTGGCGATCTTTATACCTGTACATATGTGATACGTTCTATCCAATGACATATTAAGCTTTATAGCAAAATGTAAACTTTCGGTTTATCGGCATTTAAAAATTGCGAATTTTTCCTATAAAACGGTCAATTCACAAATTTTGACATTTCCAGTTGAAGTTTCCAAAACAAGTCAATGGACTTTGTGGGCGTGGTTAAGCCCAGATATTTTTACATCACAAACCTTAATGATTGCCAGTCTATTAACAAGCTCAAATGTCACGTGTTAAATCATGAATAAATCATCTCTCCCAATAATCGCAAAATCAATCTACATCCTTAAATGACAGCCAGGAGACCAACAAATTCTAAATAGCCCGAAAGCTGCAGAACTGTTACAAACAGGTCTAGTTATTCTTTCCAATGGTGTATAACACTTGATTTTTGATCAAAATTGCACGTTTTAAATTTGCAAATTTTGTAATTTCTTCTATACTAACTCTTTAAATCGAAATAGGGTCTCGGAAGATAATTCAATTTGTGTTATTTTGATGTACATGTATATAGAATCTATTGCCGAAATATATATGGAAACCGATTTTTGAATTGTTATTTTGATTTTGATTTTTTTCGATTAAAAATTAATCCAGTTAAAATGATTCAAAGATATTATATATCTTAAATAAAAGGAATGATTGTTCATTTCTCGTTGTGGGCGATGTATGATATGGAATATTTGGAAGGAAATGACAACCTTTAGAATTTTAAATGATATTCTCTTAAGCAAAAATAATGTACAGTTGAGAGGACTAGTGGTATAAGGGACGCAACTCTATAAAATACTCTCTTAAAGATGTAAAGCCGCGCTGTTAATTTGATGGCTCTATGTTATACCATGGCAACTTGCCACAAATTGCAGGATCTAATGTTCCTACTACACCTAAATTAAGATTGATAAATAAATAAACAAATTAAAAGTATCAACGATCTGGAAAGTTAATTTAATCCGAGATCAATTTGTATTCTCAAATAAGGTGTTATGTCCCTTTATGACCACAAATTTGTTTTTTCGACGTTTTGTTTTACACACTAATTAAACAGATATAAATGTTACAAGAAGAGTTAAGAAGATAATGCAACAGGGCAAAAAGTCAAATTGTGTTAATTTCTTATCGTTTGGTCAAGACAAATTTTGACATTTCCAGTTTAAGTATCGCAACCAATCAAAACAAGTCATTATACTGAGTAGGCGTGATTACGTTCTATTTTAAATGACAGCCAGGAGATATAACACATTCTAAATATCTCGGAAGCTGCACAATTGTTACAAACAGGTCTAGTTATTATTATGGAATTGGATATTATAAATGCAACGTTTCACCCATGCAATAGAAGGGACGCGCACTGCCTTGGTACCGTCTAACGGTTCTAGTTTTTTTTTTTTGTCTCTTTCTGGTCACGCTCCCCAGCCATAACTGCAAATGTCTTACACAATCTGGCGTGATATTGTGACGTAATTTAGTGCTCGTTGTTGTTTAAATGTAAAATGACGCATTTTTGTTCTACCGGAAATGACGTAGAACGTCACAAATTTTATTTTTGTTTACTAACTCACGGCTCGTTTTTTTATCCAATCTGGTTTGGACTTTTTTTATTTACTACTTATAACTTAGAT
>JAUJPP010002633.1:0-11082 GCA_030562195.1 Nipponacmea schrenckii
ACCTAATGATATACAAGAAACTAGGTATATTTATAATTGAATAGCCCGGAGCGAAACGAAGGGGTGCCGTAAATCTAGATGTACTATTTCTACTTAAACTTTACAAAAGGATAAATAAGAAAAGACGTTTCAATAATTCAATTAGTGTCGTATTCGATTTGAGACAGTAGTTATATTTTCTAATAAAGGTTGTCAGTGTCATTTTGTAATAAAACATGACCTATAGCGTTTGGTCTATCTAGTTATTTATATGATATCTATGTATAAACCATAATAACGTAATAAGACAGTTTGGAGTCCATTCACAAAAACTACATACATCGAGTAAAGCAAGATGGAGAAGTAAACAAGACAATATAATATATTTAATATAAACGTATATAATTAATACAACACGTCCAAACACAATTTAATGAGTATGTAATTCTCTTAAAGTTGTCAATCTGACTAAAAACTTGTTTCTCGTCTCTACAAAGTTTATAATACTGACACGTGGAACAATATTGATGATGAGGCAATATCTGAGATTTCTTTGTTAAAAAAGGAATTAACAAGCTCAAGTCCAGCTTATATTTCATTTTAATAATCCTAGAATACAGACTGAATAAAATGATATGTGTTTTGATTGTTATTAATGTCAAGTTTTAATTCGACTGTATGACTGTTCTAGCGAGACATTCCCAGTGAAAATTGGCTTAATGCAGGGCGAAGCCCTGTCTCCCATGTTATTCGCACTCTTTGTAAACGACATAGAGAACCACCTTATTAATTCTAATGTCCAAAGTATTGAACTAAAATTGTTAAATCTGTTCCTTATTCTTTACGCTGATGATACGGTATTGTTATCAGAGTCCCCCAGTGATCTACAGTGCATGTAGATCACTGGGGGACTCTGATAACAATACCGTATCATCAGCGTAAAGAATAAGGAACAGATTTAACAATTTTAGTTCAATACTTTGGACATTAGAATTAATAAGGTGGTTCTCTATGTCGTTTACAAAGAGTGCGAATAACATGGGAGACAGGGCTTCGCCCTGCATTAAGCCAATTTTCACTGGGAATGTCTCGCTAGAACAGTCATACAGTCGAACACATGACGTAATGCTTTTATACATAGACTTGATTACTTCCAACAAATTTCCACGTATACCTGATTTGGCTAGTTTGTTCCATAGAGAATGGTACTTGATGCTATCGAAAGCCCGTTTGTAGTCTACAAAGGCGCAGTACAGGCGTTTTTTACTTTTCAGTGTTTTATAAATAATTGAATTAAGACAAAATATCGCATCCCGTGTACCATAACCTGGTTTGAAACCAAATTGGGCGTCACTCACAATATTGTATTCATGACTCCAAGAGAGCAACCTATTATTAATTGTGGATGTAAATAGTTTTGAAAGGTGACTTAAAAGGGTAATACCCCGATAGTTACTTACATCATTTCTATCATTCTTTTTATATAGTGGGATTACAATCCCTAATGACCAGGATGAAGGGAAGTAACCTGTCCTCAAAATACTATTAAATAATGTTTGCAATATCGGAGAAATTATATCAATTAGGGATATGAAATATTCATTAAGGAGAGTATCTTTGCCTGAAGACTTGCCCGTTTTTAAGGATAAGATGCTCTTCCTAATTTCATCTAACGTGAATTCCGCATCAAGTTCCGGATAAATGCATTCCAAATAGTTATCATCGGTTTCATGGCTATCAGAAGTATTTGATAGTTGACTGAAGTGTGTAAAAAAATCATTAACAGTTAAGTTGCTGTTTGAATTTTGTTTTGGTTTACGGAACTTTTTGAAGAATTCTTTGGGTTTAGATCGCTTAAGGTGAAGTAAATAATCACACCCCTCGGTCAAAAAGTATCGTCGCTTAACTTTCTTCACGTGTGCTTTGTATTCTTGTTTTTTTATTGTGAGCTCATCGTGATAGATGTTTTACATTGTCAGCTATGAGACTATTAAATAACACTGTTAGCTATGAGACTATTAAATAACACTGTCAGCTATGAGATTATTGTCTAGCTGTAAATTATGGACTATAAAATAACACTGTCAGTTATAAGACTATTGTATAGCTGTAAATTATGGGACTATAAAATAACACTGTCAGTTATAAGACTATTGTATTGCTGTAAATTATGAACTATAAAATAACACTGTCAGTTATAAGACTATTGTATAGCTGTAAATTATGGGACTATAAAATAACACCGTCAGTTATAAGACTATTGTATAGCTGTAAATTATGGGACTATAAAATAACACAACATATCAGTTGTTACTGAGTTGTCAGGGGTACAGAATTATTCTTTTCAAGTTAAATTAAGATTTATTCTCTCACATACTTGTCTTGGGAAAAATTATAATATAAATTAATTTCTTATTTCTCCAGATGATATCGAGAAAAACAAGCCAACAGCCCAGAGTTCTATTCTCTTCAATCAGAACAATTCATATGGTCCACATCTAGCTATAGATGGAGACTTAGATACTTTTATTATGACAGATTTCCAAACTTCTGCATGGTGGTGCTTGGATTTACTCAAAATAAATTCCATGCGCTTGATTCAAATGTTCAGTCTAAAAGGTAAGCATAGATTAATATTTACATTTCTACTATCAATCCCTTCAATAAACTAGTTACCCGAACTGGTGTTATTTTTCGATAAACTATAGTTTGTCACGTGACGCTATGACGTAGTCAAAGCACAACAATGAAGCTATCTAAGATTTGTGTCAATTTCGTATTAATTCGTATTTCCGAGTTATTAAATAGTTTTCAATGTTTTTAATTTGTATTTCCGAGTTATAAAATAGTTTCCAAGTTTTTAATTTGTATTTCCGAGTTATAAAATAGTTTTCAAGTTTTTTAATTTGTATTTCCGAGTTATAAAATAGTTTTTCAAGTTATTAATTTGTATTTCCGAGTTATAAAATAGTTTTCAAGTTTTTTAATTTGTATTTCCGAGTTATAAAATAGTTTTCAAGTTTTTTAATTTGTATTTCCGAGTTATAAAATAGTTTCCAAGTTTTTAATTTGTATTTCCGAGTTATAAAATAGTTTTCAAGTTTTTTAATTTGTATTTCCGAGTTATAAAATAGTTTTTCAAGTTATTAATTTGTATTTCCGAGTTATAAAATAGTTTTCAATGTTTTTAACGTGTATTTCCGAGTTATAAAATAGTTTTTCAATGTTTTTAATTTGTATTTCCGAATTATGAAATAATTTTCAGTTCAAACTTGGCCAATGGGAGTGAATATTCATAAGTAGATATACCTGCTGTCATAAATAACATAACAGAATCCTTATATAATCTGATAAATCTAACAAAACTTTTCTTAAAAATGCAATTAATTGTTCAAAAAACTTAAGAAAAATTGATGATGAAGTGTTTTTCAATAAAAGTCTACTTAAAATATAGACCTAACTTTCGTTCGTATTTTAATAGTTTCGTTTCGTATGTTTTTATTAGCTATTGGCTTTGTACGTAACCCCTACAGTAAGGTCTAATCATATCGACAATTCTCACTTTAATCGTTTTTTTAGATGATATTAATACTAACAAGATATATTACTCTCATTTTTCTCTTTGTAGGCGATTATTTTTTCGTGAAATGGTTTAGTTTTAGTTTGAGTTTTGGGGTGACTGGAAACTGTGACGAAGCTGGTTTCGTGGCGTCCGTTGAGTGTTATCGTAATCCAGGTATAGAAAGCAGACGTTACGATATAACCAAATGTACATCAGGTACAAACCAAACAGTGATGAGAGCCCGGTTTATCTTTATCAGCACACACAATGCAGTGTTAACTTTCGCAGAGCTCAAAATTCTGTCCGATTATTTTGACAGTTAAAACTGCAGCCCTGCTGACTATGAAGTACTGGTTTAAAAGACGTATCTTCTTTACTAAATATTCTGTAAACGCACTGACTGACCAATATTCTTTTTGCTTCACTTTTTCTTTCAAATTCGCGATTTCGACAGTGTTATGTATTATGAATATCAATAAAATTTAAACAAGTTATTGAAAGTAATTATTGTTTAAGAAAATCACTTACTCACCCAAGTCACCTGTAAATCCTCTGGGGTTTTTTATAACATTTTATAACCGACAGGCCACCTAGGAAGATTTTACAGTTCAAATATTTTTTGGGGAAAGGCTCGGGGGAGTAAGGATTAGCTTTATAAAAATATATCAGAGGGGGGGGGGGGTATCCCTTTAAAACAGAGACGTCTCTTGGGTTGAAATTAGATCCGTAAATTTGTAGATAATTATGCAAACATTACCAAGCCCTTGAACAATCTTACTGCTGGATATATTTGCCTCCAAAGACTGAAGAAACTTTAGGGTCGTAATATGCTCAAAGGTAGAAACGTGCTTAGTATGAATAATGAGTTCATCGATTGAAATCCAATGGAATTCATCATGTCAAGAAGCATTTGAAAATAAATTGACTTCAGCTCCTGTCCTTGGGTTTGCTGATTTAGCCTCTCCCTTCCTGTTACATACTGATGCCAGCAACATTGGATTAGGTGCTTGTTTATATCAAGTTCAACAAGGACAGCAACGAGTCATGGCCTATGTCAGTCGGTGATTGTCAAAAAGCGAATACAACTACCCTGCTCATTAGAAGGAATTCCTCGCCCTCATGTCGGCAGTCACTGACAAGTTCCATGATTATTTATATGGAGGAAAATTTACTGTTGTAACAGACAACAACCCATTGACTTATATCCTGTCATCTGCCAAATTAGATGCAACCGGATCTAGGTGGCTAGCTTCCTTATCCGTATACGACTTTGACATCAAATACAGACATGGTCTAAATCATAATATTTCCACTCTCACTGTATTTCTCGTAATAACTACGAGAAACGCATTCAAATTCACTTCAACTGCAGTGAGACACGTGCACACATTCCTGAGCTCGTAGGAATACAATAACATCACCCACCATACTGGCCAACTACGTTTTGTCGTCTGCTGTGACCTAGATAGGGTTTATGACTAGGCCTAGGTCAATATTTTATGGATTACAACTTATGGAAATTGAAATTGAAATTTTTGAATATAGAAAGTTTGCATTTCGCGTCAATCCACAACAAATTAATTCCCAAACTATGTCAATTGACATGGTAAGCTCCACACACCCAGGTTTGTATAACAGTTCCACGTTCACAAACTGCACTTTGAATTTAAACGTCAAGGGTCCAAACTTATATATAATATCACAGAAGATACCAGGGACGCAAAACACACAGCTAAATTTTACACCATGTCAATTTACTTGTGTTAATGATAAGACTATCGTTTAGTCAATCTTTGTCCCGTTGATATTTTTCTTTACTAGCCGCCATTTTGGTTGATTGGCGATCTTTTTTTTTCGTGGTCACATGGCAAAATTTTTTGATTATTTGTACATTTTATTAAAATGATGTCAAGATTTATATATCATTACAATATAAAAGAAAAATACGCATATCTTTTTTTCTTTTTATACGCCCACATAATACAAGTTTGATCGTGACGAATTTCGGGTGAACGTTTTTTGAGTTATTGGCCATGACTAAGTCAAATTGCGTCGAAATAGACTTGTGGACACGATAGAGACAACAGTTTTCATCTGATTGGAATGAAATTTGGTGTGATCATTGAGGTTGATGTCATCTTGGTCAAGTTCGAAATTGACATTTCGATATACTGTTTTTGATTTCGGGGAAGGGAGGGATTGAATCTCCCAAATGTACAGGCCTAGGGTGGAACAAAGAAATTGGGATCTGGATCTGTTGGATGATTTTCTTCTCTTCTGATCTGAAATTAGAAAAAAATAAAATAACTCGCCCGATGGGCGAGGAGTATAGTATCTATTAAGTACAGATTATTTTTAGTTTGCTATGAACAAGGTTGTCATTTAAGTTCTGATTTTTTGAATATGCCACTATCATTTTCTGTTTATAGACACGAGGGAATTTCTCTTGAAGACTCTTATAATGGGTTTGAACTATCTCACTTGCTTTATTACTGGTTGTATTAAATGGAACTACAAAGGGTGCTATGCTTACACTGTGGTGAATATTAAGTCCTATGGGTCTTGCTGTATTCAATGTCTCAATCCAATGGGCTTCTGTAGATTGACGGAATTTGGTAGTTTCATCTTCGGGCAAGTCGATTTCTATGCGCTCAATTGGGGTTAGGGTGAGATCGTCAAGTGAATGGTCGTCAAGATTAAATGGTTAGAAACAGGCTTGTCTTTTTTTAATTTAATATCTGATCTGTGAGCATTAAAACGAGTGCGTAATTTGTTCTTTGTTTCCCCGATATATTGTTTGGGACATTTTTTACATGAAATTAAGTATATTACATTCGAGTTTTCACATGTTAGGTGCTCTTGGATCGGGTATCTTTTATTCGTAGAGTTACTTAGAAAATAATGCGTTTCTGATATAAAGGGACATGTTTTGCATCTGGTTGACATACATGGGGCACTCCTTAAACCTGGAGGCACTTCGGCATAAAGTCTTTTTTTAGCTGCTAACTCTGCTAACGTGGAATTTTGGATGAAATGAGCTCTTATGCAAAAGTTGATGAGTGTCGGTTTCTTTGAAATATACTTTAATATCTAATTTATTAGTCTCTGCTATGGAATCTCCTTTAAAAACAGTAGTATCGAGAAAATCTATGCTTTTGTGACTGACGTTGGCTGTTAGTTTGATGGACGGGTGGTGGTTGTTGAGGATTTCAAAAAATTGCCAAAATTGTTCTATAGAGTAAGTCCAAACCATGAAAATGTCATCTAAGAAGCGTCCATAGAAAAGCGGGTCAAACGGACAAAGGGGTAATACCTCACGTTCCCACTCTGCCATGAAAAGGTTTGCGTATGAAGGGGCGAATCGTTTGCCCATAGCTGTACCTGAGGTTTGTAGATATGTTTTACCATTAAATGTGAAATCATTGCGACTAAGACAAATCTCTAAAAGCTGTAGAATTGCATCGTCGGGTCTGTCTGGATCTGGGTTTCTATCAAAAGCTTTGCGGACTGCCATTAGGCCAGTAGTGTTGTCGATATTGGTGTACATAGAAGTTAGTTGTGTCCTTAAGGTAGGCTCGATGTTGACATGCTAGTGGTAGTAAGAAATGATCGATGTATTCTGACACTGCATAAGACTCACTACCACAGTCAGAGATAATCGGGCGGCCTTTAGGGATTCTATTAGGCATGAACCAATCCTTGGTAGGATTCTTATGAATTTTCGGCAAAGTGTATAAGTGTCTCTCGCGGCAATCAGGTTTGGCAGAAAGATAGTCATATTGTTTCTGTTTTAAATGACTTGTTTTAACTAAGTCGGCAAGAATATTGTTTTTCATATTAGCAGTTTCTTTAAAAATCGGCTCCGGTAAAATTGCATAGTGTTTAGGATTATTCAATTGATGCTCTGCTTCTGCAATATAATCTTCCCTATTTAATATAACGCAACATGAACCTTTGTCACTCTTTTTAATTACAATGCTATCGTCTTTTTTAAGTACATTTAATGCTTCACGTTCTACTCGCGTTAGATTAGGCTTCTCGTGTGTTATGGAAAGATTTGATATTTGGTTATTCATACTTGTAAAAACGTTTAATATTTCTGGATGGATAGCGGTTTTAGGTGGTTTCTACGTGGATTTAGGAATAAACATTGTTCTAGCACCGCGTGGAGGGTGATTTCGAAAAAAGTATGTGCAACTGAGATTCCGCTGAAATCGTTGAATAGACGGTTGAAGATAATCAAGGTTAGGTAATTTAGGAGCCGGAATAAATTTAACTCCACGGTCTAAGATTGAATGCTGGAGGGGTGTGAGAATTTTTCGGCTTAAGTTAACGACGGTTTGGCCTAGCGGCGGCCTCTCAATATTTTTATCCCCAGTAATTAGTTTAAAGACTTACCCGGTGCTTGAAGCTGGTGTATCCAAAACAAGTATATATTGTTGGCTGTTTCCGGAGACCAATGAAGATTATCAACTGGTTCGAATTCTTCTTCGTAGGGTGACAGGATTGTTGCGTTCTCTGTGTCGGAGTTCATCATCATATCGTTGAATGTCTTAAGATTCTGCTGGGCTTTCTTAGAGATTTTATTAGAGATAGGAAAGGTTTGGTTGGCTGTGGAAATTAATTTCTGGGCTTGGTTAAATGAGGTTTTGGCTAACTGGTCACGATTGTTGAGGCCTACATGCAGAATGATCGTAGCCGGTTTATGATCATGGTCGTAAGATTCAAGGATGAACTGGATGTGGTGGATTTGGGCACCAGGGTACGAGTGTATTTCGGTGTCTGGAGCTGTTTTGGTAATTCGGTTGAGGTTTGAGGACCCAATAATTAAAGTAGATTTCTGTAGAGCAGGTAGATTCCATGATGACTTGTCCTTGGTTTGGTAGCGGATATAATGGTTGTCGACGGGGTGATAGGTACTGGATTGGTAGTTGTTACAAATGTGGCATTGAGTACGGACTGAGATCTGGTTCGTGGTGGAGATGGTCTGGGCACACGACTTGACCTGGTTGGAGAATTCGGGGTGGTTTGTTGATCCAAAAACTTACAGAAGGAAGAAAGGTCGACCGAACCTGGGTCACGTGGTGAAGATTCAGATGGTGTAGGCGAGGAATCTGAAAGGGAAAAGAGAAGGGGGGTACCTTCTCTTCGAGAACGTTTGCCAAAATCTGCTGGACTAGGGGATGGTGAACTGCGGGCTCGTTTAGGTGTCTGGTTCGACATGGTGGTGACTCTTGTTGGTGCAGGTGTTTGTGGATCAATCTCCATTTCAGTTGGTAAGGATATGGTTACTCTGGTCTTGGTTTCGTTGATCGTTTGGTAGAACTTGGCAATCACAGGTTGAGTTAGGCGTTTCCCATAGGATCGACGGGCCCATGAGAGGGCATGGGAAATAATGCGGTCGATGGCTGGTTGTGATAAAGACTTGGTTCGGATGAAGGTGAGTTTCTCCTGCAGGGTTGCTTGGTAATGGTCGATCAGGGTCTGCGTTACCTTAGAGAGCCATGTCCGGTTGAGGGATCTAATATTGGCGTCAACAGCTGACGTTTTCATAGCTGGACGAATAAAACAATCCAATTCAGAGACTTTGCGCTTGAAGGTGAACGCAGGTTGACCTTGCTGTTGGAGGGTAAGGATTGCCAAATGGTGAAGACACTGCAAAACCTGGAAGAATATCTTAACAAAGGGTTCTTCCTCCTTATGAGTGGGAACTGGTTGGCGTCTGTGGGTTGGTGTGCGTTTCTGATATTGGTGAGGCCGGTGGTTATTTTTGGATGGGTAGGCTGTGTTGTGGGTAGGTCGATGATTATCTCTGGATGAATAGGCTGTGTTGTGGGTAGGTCGTTGGTGTGGTGGGATGTAAATGGCTTGATTGGTTGGTGGTCGGCGATTGGTAGATGGTAGAGGTCGATGGAATACTGGGCCGTTATAGGGTTCGTGATGTTGGTTTGGATGGCGATAAGTGTTGCGATGTCTGGCTTCTTGCCAGTGGTTGTCAAAGTTGCGGAGCATAATGAAAATAAGAACTTGGATTAGACCTAAATAATCTTAGAGTTTTTGCCTGTGTTAAAACAGTGGGCGTATCTTGCCTCGCAACCACTTGTTATAATTACTTTCGTTTATTGAAGCTGAATGTTTGGGACTATTTTTCATAGTGTATGCTCAAACTAAAACTCACAACATAGCTTCTGTTTGATTCGGCTGAAGTGAGTATGTGTGTTAGTTTGTCATTGAAAATGTTAATTTCGTCTTGATTTTTTGCGGGTTTATTAATTTGTAGCTCAGTAATTCTGTCTATATATTCATTATTCAAAATGGTATTTATAAATCTATCTATATTGCCATTTTTCCACTGAAATGGCAAAGGCATTGGTTGTTACGGATTTTGATAGTCGTCTATTTTTGTAGGATATATCTTTTTGTTTATTAGATTATAATGTTTTATTTTATTCAAAAGTTTTCTAAAAGATGGTTTTTCTAATGTTTTGCACAATTATAAATAAATGATTTTGTAATTAAATTTGTCATTTTAATCGAATCCTGATATTTATGTTATATTTATATAAAATCGCTTTTATTTCATAATGAGCAATCTACAAATACAACAAGACCTAGGTAAATTCTTAGCTAAAATGCTTTACATACGTAGGAAAGCTCAACCTGTGTAAATTAGACGTCCAGTATATTTTAATCTCATGATCATCTCACTTTTTAAATTTACAAGAAATAGTTTTTAGTTTATTTTATCGTAAAATTATTTTAAACATTGTTGTATGAGTTTTATCCTATTGATATCTTAACCAAACTGTTTACTATTTTTATTTTTTACCGATTTTATTTATATATTTAAATATTTATTTCATGTTTAAATTGTTATGTGTCTCGTAGGTCAGTTCTGCCGGAAATCACAAAATTTTTTAATTAAATTTTATTATTTTTTTGTGCAATTTTTAATAAATTTTTAATTATTATTATTTTAAACCACTGTTTTAAAAAATAGAAACTTTAAAGATTAAAAAGTTCCAAAAAAATACTTTTAAAGACTGAAAAAATTTGAAAATTTTTTTAAAAAAATTTCTTATTTTTAAAAAATGAAGGAAAGTTTCTTTTTATGTGAAATTGAAATAAAAAATTTCCAAAATAAACCCAAGGGAAAAAAGATCTTTTTTAAAAAATGAGGGGGGGGGGTCTAAAAAAGATTAAGCTAGGAAATTTGGTTTTCCTAAGAGAAAAAAAATAAGTTGTTTTTTCTTTTAAAAAGCAGATTACATATTTTTGTAAAAAGAAAAAGTGGTGTTTTTAATTTCCCAAGGGGGGGGGTTCAAATTTAATGAAAAAAACCCCGAAATTTTTTTTGAAAAAAAGAGGTTATCATCAGTGGAAAAGTGGATCCCTTTTGAGGTTCAATGGGTTGAAATTTCCAAAAAAAAACTAAAAGGAGTGTCCTATTTTTTTCCCAACTTTATAAGTTTGGTTAATATGTTCTTTTTGCCCCTAATAATGCTCCCAAAGTTAAAAATTTTTAATAACCTGGTTACAAG
>JAUJPP010000257.1:0-13082 GCA_030562195.1 Nipponacmea schrenckii
TTAAGACAAATCAATATTATTATAATGGAGATACTGTTTTACATAGGGAATAATATTTATCTACTGTATCTTTAAGCTAAGCACTTTAAACGATAAATACACAGGGCGAATCCATTATGAACCGAAAATGGAATATTCCACTATTCAATATGACAGCCGAGCGGCCTAACTTTACGTACGAAATAAAAACCTTCAGCGCGAAATTACAACAGTAAGCCACACAAAATATTTCCCTAAATAATAACAGAATGATACAAAAGGAACTTAACCTATAACAATATCCGTAAATGCAGATACTAAACTTTATAGACTATAGTACTCCGATCGCTAATATGCAAAACCGAGACACCGAATCGGAAAATTTTGACAGAGACGTTTTTTAGCCTAACACTAAAATTCTACACATGAACCGAATAAACATTACAGCGGAGGTAACAATATTATAGATAAAACAAAATGACATGTACATACGAAGTTGTCTACTACCAAAGTTCCAAAAACAAGTTATAACAACAAGGAATTGACAGAGCCACTGTAAACCTCAAAGTAAGCACATGTTCAAATCAGTGTCCCACGTCATCAATTTGCGTGCAACAAATGATGCGTAACTAAAACAATAAGAACCATAACCATTTTTATATGATCTAATATAATGCGTAATCAGAAAAACATTTAACCCACTATGAAGTGCATCTGAAAACTATCGCTCCTTTAGAAGCACAGGCGATATCCTTTACCGACAAGTCAAAGGTTTTTTATCGACCTGCTCTCAACGGCAGTCCTCAACGACTCAGTGAACATCAGTATGTTTACGACGAGTTGACTAACAGTATTGTGCTCGGTGACTTCAACGCCAAACACATATTGTGGGGCTCGCCGACAACTGACACTAATGGTGGACAAGAAGCCAATGACCTGGTCTGTTTAAATGATGATAGTATTACTCATGTTGGTACTCAAGCTTCTCGATCTCACTCTAATAAGCAGTCGGTTAGCTAAGGACTGCACGTGGGAAACAGCCAGTGAAAGCCTTGGAAGTGACCACGTTATTATCGAGACTACACTATCTTGTAACATTGTGAAAGAGAAAATCAAATGTCTAGGTAGATGGAGGCTGGATAAAGCAAACTGGGACTTTTACAAGCGCCACTTTACGCACTCTAGGCTTGATCTAGCCAAGGACGCGGATGAAAACTGTTTATCTTGGAGTTAACACAGGTTATAACTGATGCTGCTACGGACGCCATACCCCGGACTAAGGATGGCAGGAGTTCTGCAACTCTTTAAATGAGAGGACCAACTTAAGATCTGTCTGGGGCAAAATTGGTTCTATGCTCGGTAAAAAATCTAAATCCTCCATTCCTTTTTTATCTTACAGGGACACCACAGAATATAGCAACGAAGGAAAAGCCAATTTGTTAGCCAAGTGTTATGCTGACGGCAGCTCTGATACCAATCATACCAAATAATTTCTGAAGAACAAGAAGACCTTTCTACACCAACCAAACTCCAATTCACCACTCACCACAAAAGACGAACGGGACATCAATGCTCCGTTTACCCTCGACGAGCTGAAGAACGTACTGCCTACTAAGAAGGGCAGTACCTCTGGTCAAGACAACATCAAGTACATCATGTTAAAGGAGTTACCAATGGAAGCATCTATAGTTCTACTGGAATTATTCAAGAAGTTCATACAGGCCTATTTCTCTGACCTCGACTCTATTTAAATCATTTGAGACGATGGTCAACAACAGACTTAGATACCACTGTGAACTAAATGGTCTTATCGATCCTAACCAAAGCGGCTACAGAGAGAAAAGGTCAACAATGGATCAAATCGTTCGACTTCAATATAACATCGCTGCCACCTAGGAAAGAAGAATTACTTCAGTGCAGTATTTCTGGATCTATCCACAGCGTTCGACTTAGCATGGGTCGATGGTTTACTTTTTAAGCTTAGCAATCTTGGCATCAAGGGGCGTATGTTCCGGTGGATCCAAGACTTTCTAAAGGATCGCCAGATACAAGTCAACGTCGCCAATTCCATCAGTGAGAAGCAATCACTGGAAAATAGAACCCCCAAGGATCTGTTATCAGCCCTACCCTTTTCAGCATCATGATAAACGATCTTGCTAGGGACTATGTGCATAGTAAGGACCAATCGGTTAGCACGGCCTTATATGCAGATGATAGTTCCCTATGGACACCACCGTGAAAACTCGCATGCAAACTGCTCTGAACCAAGTTGCCAAATGGGCAAACACCACTGGGGCTTCATTATTTCAGAAGCTAAAACCGTCTAAAACCGTCACAACGGTATTGACCGAAGATAATGGTGTGAAAATTAGGCAGGAAAAACAGCTTTGTCCATAAGCTCAGTTGGAGTCGACACATCGACTATATTTGTAATCGATCAACAAAAATCTTAAAAGTTATGCGTTATATTCCAGGTACCACACGGGGAGCAAACAGAGAAGCTTTAATGATGATGTACTGGTCACTGGTTCGCTCAGTTATAGATTATGGTTGCATCGCCTATGGTACAGCCTGTAATACCACTCTGAAGAAATTGGACACTCTATAGATGAAAGCCATACGTATTGCCACCAGGGCAGTTATCGGTACAAAGACTGGGGCAATACTTCAGGAGGCGGGAGAGAAACCCCTTTCTCTTCAGAGGGAGGAACTCTATCTCAAATTCGGGGGAAAACTTTAGTGTGTGTCTGTTAGCTACGTATAGCAACGTAGGACAGCTTGAGTCTTGAGGACATCGAGTCTTTATAATTCTCTTATGAAGAATTTCGTAGTCTCGTATCCTCCGAGATCAACCAGAAATGGGCCGACATGCTAAGGAACCTCGACACCGATAGATACCAAACCAAACCAAAATCAATCATCCATCTGTAGCCATCTGCAAGCTGGTAACCAGACTACGCACCAACAACGTCCTACGAGACAATCAGTTCAGTGCCATTAAATGCCGATGCGGACAGGTCGCCACCAGGACGCATCTTCTCATTCAATCCACCGAATTAAAACCATCTCGTAAGACATTGACTACCTGGAAACCAATGGCATAACAATCACCATACAGAATATTTTGGCTCCACCCACGGACCACTGGTACAAAATAACGGAACTCATCAACCAATTTATTACCACATCTGTTTTTAACAGATAACCTAAGTTTCTTTTTCCTTTTTTTTAAGTTTCTTTTTCTTTTCTTTTTTTGTGTGTGAATGCTTTCTTCTCCCCTTTTTAACGTTTCCTTTTCCTTTTTCTTTTAAGTCTTCAACTCTTCCAAGCAAAGACAGATAATCTAACCAAACCCAACCAAACCAACAACCACCATGATCATAACGAGTTTTGGAAGAATGTAGAAGACCGAGTTAACCACGCCACACCATCCAGGACCGAGTTTCACCGCCATTCGTTCCGACCAGATCTTACGATTTCTCAAATCACCACCAAACCAACAGTTTCCTAAATCATCCAATTGATTCTAAATGCACTACCAACGACCACCAACGTGCAACTACCTAGTTTGCGATATCAGCAATAGCTGGAAGCAAACGTTAACTCGTCAATTACCACCACCTATTTCATAAAAAAGGATCGAAAGCTACTGTAGCACTTCTAGATGTTGAAAAGACTTCACGTTGTGTTTTAATATATTTATTAGGTATGGATCTTCTGAAAAGGTGGTGAGAGAGATATAGGAGATTGGTGGCGGCGAATCTTCCTCTGTTCTGGCTCCCGGTCCAGGCTTGACAGGCTCTCTTATACCACGACCTGGACCCTGGATGCCCAACATGCAGGCTATTGGCTGGCGTAGCTTTAATGCAAGCTGTCCACTTCAAACCTGCATGCCCAGTCAGCATTAATCTAGTTTAATAATCAAGGACACTCTCTCATCACCTTTACAGTGAAAACAATAACATAATATATCAAATAATTTCTAGCTAAATTAAAGGGACTACATCAGAACCTATAAAGTGTCACAATACTCCCATTGTCAGGAGACCAATAGTCCTAAACACTATTTGTCCATAACTTTCTATAGAAACTAATCACATGGTTCTGAATGTAGCCCTGAAAGATATATGAAAGCAAATAAAAAAGCAGAGCGCGAAAATAAACACATAAACACATAAACACGAACAAACATCGGTAGGAGTTCAAGCACACTCCAATAACTCACTATTATATAATAATTATATCCGATGCCACAAACACGAAAGACACAGAATCCAACATTGGTTTCACTCAACAGAATATCCAAACGGTGTCCACCAGCTTTAGCAACAGGAACATAATACGGTCCATATAATCTATATCTGCTAACACTGGAACCCAGGAACACTGCCACTAGTTCGATAAATTATTACTGGAACAACTGGAACAAGATCAAATAATTGGCGTATTGATCTTACTGGAACAACTGGAACAAGATCAAGTATTTGACGTATTGATCTTACTGGAACAACTGGAACAAGATCAATTATTTGACGTATTGATCTAACTGGAACAATTATGGTTAATGTTGTAATAACAGCGGATTCGGAAAAAGATGATGTTTTAGTGGATTGATACAACAGGAACAGTCTGTATAATTTAAGTATGATTTCTTGAACCAAATTTAAACAGGAGAAGTACCAGATCTGGTTTCTTTTAATTGTAGTACTCTAGGTATTTCTGGATACAATCCAATGGATGTTGTTGTTGGTATAGTTGTTGGTGCAGTTGTTGATTGTACTGGAAGATGTTGAAGGGCAATGTACTCTGTTTCTGCTTTCTTCGTGGGTTCTTCTGTTGTTGGTTTTCTCAATTTCTTCCCTGACCTCAGGCAATTAAGTTTATATTTTTGAAAACAATAATGCCAATAATAACTAATGCCAAAATAACTATGACCAATAAGACAATGGTATAACCCCAATCAGGAAAGATTGAATCAGACAATTCAACCTTCCTGATACCGTGTAATTCATGCATAAGATGATCCATAGAGAGTTTTTTTTGATATTTTCCAATTATGTTGGGAGCCTTAAATTAGTTAGGGTTTTAAAATTATCCAAAATAGGTTTCCAAATATGTGATATTGATTTTGGAACAACTGTAATTCGACAATTTAGCGTAATTGCTTTTTCGTTTTCCATGAACAACGCAACGATGCAGAGTTTACTAAGGTTAATCGGATACACCGGACTCGCAACTTTACAATAAAACATTAAAGGTGTACTGCAAGATTGAGCTTCAAATGTCGATTGATATTACATTGACATACTAATAGAATGAGAATGGTTTAAGATCGTGTATCAAAGTGATCAACCATTTCGAGATGTTGAAATGCGATTTAGTGGTCTAAACATTACATTTTTACACAACCTTAATGCCTCAGTCGATCAGATTCAGGGCAACCCACGTTATCTAAATATAAACAGTGAAAATGTTGAATAATTAGTAAATTCTATGTCACACAAGGTACATACGTTTACCTTAACATAATCCTGAAAATGGATTAATTTATAATCATAGGTGTAATCACAGCAAATCAGCCAACACCTATCATGGCATCAATCGATGACCATTAATTTAATCATTTAACCGGTTTCCGTCATAGCAACTTGGCTATCACTTCTAGAAGAATTTTTGTATTTTCAACTTTCCGTCGACGTTTCCTCTTACTGAGTTCGTCGACCTCGATCGGCTCATCATCTTCGTCAGATGAAATGTCTTGATCGATATCAGATTCTTCGATCCTTTCAGTTTCCAGAGCTCTTTGATCTCTTTCGGATCTTTCTTTTTCTCGAGCTCTTAAACGCTTAGAGAGTTCCATCAATTGAATGTCTTCTTCACTGGAAGAACTTTCTATCTCCCTTTTATAGCGTTGAGTTAACGAGGGTACCTTAGCATTAGCTTCGCTTTTATCACTCTCCTCACTATCAGAGAGAGTAGCAGCATAATTAGTTTTCCGGAGTGGACGTCCAACGGCTTCTTTAGGTACGTCTAAAAGTAGGTGAACTAAATTTTGAGCTGTTTTATCAGAAACAGGAAAACTTTCGACCCAACCACTGTACCAGTCAATAAACGAGATGATGTATTTATTGCCAGATAAAGTGGTATGATATGGACGTGACAGATCTAGGCTGATTTTAGCAAAGGGAAATGGTGGAATGTCACTTTGCACTATACTCGGGTTTTGTTGAGTGAGAGCCCTAAGTTGACAAATCACACATTTGTTAATATACTCATGTAACTGTTTTTACATGTTAGGGAAATACTATTTTATTTTCATAGTGTCATATACCTTGTCAACACCCATGTGACCTGCCTTGTCATGATAGGAGGTTATCAATACACTGACTAAATGCTCTGGAATGTACAAACGTGTTATTGGTTCACCATTAGGGTCAGATGTAAAATAAACAAGGTTTTCAATTACTAAAAATTGGTTGCGTATTTTAGCTTTACATTTCCCTTGTTTTAAGTTGTCGAGTATATTGATAATGATAATGTTTCGATCTTTAGACTGTTCAACAACCATATCAAACTCGTTTAATTTTAAATGCTGGATTTCGCTCGTATCATCAGTAATGGGCGCTTGGCACTTAACTTAATCTCTAGGATTCAGTTTATTTTAATTTATAAGAGTTACTTCGAAGCTGTGGTCTCTTATACCAGGTTCTAATTCTTCACTTTCAGAACCACATAAATTATCATGCGAGGCTTTATCGGGCAATCTTGACAGCATATCAGCGCAAGAATTAAATTCGCCTTTAATATATTCAACTTTACAGTTGTAAGATGAAATATTCAAAGCCCACATTTGAACCTTCTTATTCTCCATTGGTGAATCAAGAATATACTGGAGAGGTTTGTGGTCTGTTCGTATAACGAAATTAGAACCATGCAAATAAAAATGCAATTTTTGAGGGCTATAGTTAATAGCAAATGCCTCTTTTTCTAGTACCGACCATTTCTGAACTGACTTAGAAAATTTAAGTGAAAGAAAATAAACAGGTACGGTAATATTTTTTAACTGGTCGTTTTTACCAAACTCACCGGAAACTTGAAAACTTTGCACTGATTTTACTTCATAGTTGTCTAAATTAGACAGCGAGCCTAAAACTGTACCCTTTTTAATACGGTAGGTCTTATTTGTCTCAGAACAATTAGTAGTTATTTCTGATTTGTTCTGACTAATTCTGATGTGGTAACAGAGTTACCAATCATTAAACCAGGTTCTTCCGAAAAGAAACCTTTTCCGAATGTAGATACCTGCAACATTGCAGTGATATCCCTGGGTAGTTCTTTTACTTTCCCAGTAACAACATTTTGCATTTGAGGACGTATCACAATAGTAGAATCACGCAATTTATGTGACTGTCCTCTTGCATCGGGATATTATACTCTCCTCACTATCCTCACAGCTGACAAGTCATAATACAGCCGTACACCTTTTGTGTCAGAAAATCCATACCTAATATCATGTTTCTATTTATATCGGGTGTTGCAAAAAATTTGTGTTTAATTTTCTTACTTTTCATATTGAATTCTAAATGAGCAACGCCATCAATGTGGAGTTTTTCCCCGCTCACAGAATTCAGTATAATATTTTCCTTAGTTAACCGTGGTTTATGCTTTAAATTATTATACAACTTCCTATTGATAAGTGAAACCTGTGCCCCAGAGTCTACAAGACATCTTAATTTTTGCCTATCTATATTTACCAGACAGGATTTCCTGCCAAACTTATCTTATAGACTCTGCATTTTTTCCCTCCGCTGGTTGGCACGTTCGCGGAATGCGTTAGGATCCCCCTTAAAAGAAGATACGGCAGAGGTTATACTATTGTTTATAACGAGGTGGTCAAACCTCCAATTTGGTTAGAAGTTTTCGAAAAACTGATCACCTGAAGCCATAGTAAAAATTGTTACTTACCAACAGAAGTTTACTGAAGTTTCTTGAGTAATATCTTTGCCCGTACGAGATCCTGGTCACGGCACCAAAAGAAGTGTATAGATGTAGCACTTCTAGATGTTGAAAAGACTTCACGTTGTGTTTTAATATATTTATTAGGTATGGATCTTCTGAAAAGGTGGTGAGAGAGATATAGGAGATTGGTGGCGGCGAATCTTCCTCTGTTCTGGCTCCCGGTCCAGGCTTGACAGGCTCTCTTATACCACGACCTGGACCCTGGATGCCCAACATGCAGGCTATTGGCTGGCGTAGCTTTAATGCAAGCTGTCCACTTCAAACCTGCATGCCCAGTCAGCATTAATCTAGTTTAATAATCAAGGACACTCTCTCATCACCTTTACAGTGAAAACAATAACATAATATATCAAATAATTTCTAGCTAAATTAAAGGGACTACATCAGAACCTATAAAGTGTCACACTACATTCTATAAATAGTTTAATCATAAAATAAAAAAATTACAAAATATTTTTTCTATTGATTTATATAATATTACGTGTATATTGTTTGGATATAAATTCAACTTATTTTCCGCTCTAATATGGCTTCAAAAGTATTAGAGCGAAAACTTACTGTTGAAATTAGACCAAATGGCCCAACAGACGCACCCCTGGAGACGATTCGCTGTTTCCAGAATGTGGGCAGTTCTAAGTTCCTGGTGTCCATCGCCAACGATAAGGACATCAGGGGCTTTGAGAACTGGTTCGAGTTTGACAGTGAACAGTTTAAAGGGTCAAATACATCATAGAAAGAGCCTGTAATATGCATCAGTATTCCCGTCCATCTGACATCCGAATAACCATCTTCGGAATGCCTTATGAGATGGACGGGAAATATGTCCTCTCTAAGATCAACACCTATTGTGTGGCGACGAAAATTACAAAATGTACATATCGTAACCACCCCAATATATATAACGGGGTGTGTTACATATACACAAAAAAGAGTAAATAGCCCCATTCCTACAGCCCTGACTATTCAGGGCTGTAGGATAGGGGTTAAATACGAGGGCCAGCCACTTCCCGACAGACGCTGCTATGTCTGTGGGGAAGAGGGTCGTGCCACCAATGATTGCCCCTACAAACCCCAAAACCCAATCTCAAACATCAATGTAACCCAAAAAAGGTGCCTTGGGAGGGTCGGGGCAATTCTCTGTCCCCACAACACCAAAACAAATAATAACATATGCCAGTAAAGTAAGTCTGACAGAGCAAACAAACAAAACTCTGTCAGACATAAATCGATTCATGAAAAGCTCAACCCCAAATCTGTCCTCTATTCAGCCTGCTTTCACAGCAATCAATTCCACTGCTGGGGTCGACGAATGGGCCGATGTCGAGATCTCGGATTATGACCGCAGTCGAGAAGAGATCGAAAATACGATCTCTAATTGAGTCTATCCCCAAGCTGCCACTCGGGGGGGGGGGGGCTAGACCCATAGCCCAAACTCATAGTGCTGCGGTCACCGAGACCCCGAAGTCATCCTGCTCGTCGAACAAAGAACACAGGAAAAGGGACAGAGACAAGAGCAGTCTACTTGAGGACAGCAAAAAAATACAAAACAACTAGCCTAAACGATATCAGCGGACTTACAGAAGCAAATACAACAAAAACGATTTACAAAACACAATCACAAAAAAAAAATAAACCAAAAGCTAATCAATAAATCAAATCAATTTACATTTTTCTTTTCAAAAACACAATCATGATCATTACAACACTAAACATCCATTGAGGGTTCGCCTCAAAACTCCTTTAAATTTTACAGGACTGCAAGTCCACTGATATCGTAGGTCTACAAGAAACCGGAATTGTCTCCGATCAAGAATATATCCCATCTCGAGACAATCTCGGATTTCTCCATAGTCCGGCCAAACGGTCCTAATGCTATTTCATTGGGGGGGGGGGGGAGAATTCTATTTAAAAAAAAGAACTCAGCTTGATAAAAACTTATCCAAATTCCAAATTAGAAGGTCGATTCCTCCATGCAAAATTTCAGTTTCAAAAATAAACCATCCACTGTCTCTGTGTTTACGGCCCCTCTGAATAATAGAATAAAGGCCCCTTCTATAGCAACCTCTATTCTCATATTCAAAACCACTTTAATCTGACACCTTCATTCTCTTTGGCGACTTCAAGCTCATATATTCAAAACTAGACAGCAAATCGCAGGAGATGCGCCACCGATCACCTCTTGCGATGCGCATGTAGACCGACTTTCTTCTAGTAGACTGCTTTCGGCAGGCTAATCCAAGAAAGAAGCTCTATACATTCGTCCTGAGAACACTGGGACTTGTATAGATAGAATATATCTATCTCAGTCCCATTGCAATACAATAAAAGAATTCCTCCACATAGACTGTCCCTTCACCGACCATTAGTCCATCTCCGTACGGGTTGGGCTGGGGTCAGGACGATGGGGGAGGGGTAAATGGAAACTTAATACAGCTGTGTTGGAGGAGGAGAAATATAAAGATAGCTTGCCAGGCAAGGTAATATACGCCCACTGGCAGCATTTATTTCAAATAAAAACTTTTCAGTAAGGTTACAATAAGTGGAATGAAATATTCAACCTTCCACCATATATTATTTTCTAGGGTCTCTAGTTTCATTAAAAACTGTCAAGAATTGTACCTAATAACAACTCATTAAATATTTTTCGGCATTTTTATGATTTGCAATAGGGTTCACCCTTAATAATATTTTGATATTTTTAATTCTTAATAAGGCTCATCCTTGGTTGATATTAAACAATTTCAGCAAGTTTTGTCAAAAAGGAATGTTTAGAGTGTTCACAAGCCAAAAGTTGAAAGCGTTTTTGAAAACAGGCGCAATAACTGACACTAAATATTTTTCGATTTATCTGATTTTCAATTGGGTTTATCCTTGTGAGAAAACAAATACTAAAGCCAAGCTTCATCAAAATCCATTCAAAATTGTTCTTTCTAGAGTGTTTACGAGTTAAAGCATTTTCAAAAACAAGGTCAATCACTTGTACTAAATATTTTTCGATTTTCAATAGGGTTCATCCTTGGGAGACAACAAATAACACAGCCAAGTTACATCAAAATCCATTAAAGATTGTTCTTTCTAGAGTGTTTAAAAGCTAAAATTGAATGCGTTTTCAAGAACAAGGGCAGTAACTCATACTAAATTTTTTTTCGATTTCGCTGATTTTCAATAGGGTTCATCCTTGAGTTATAACACACTCTCACACCAAGTTTCATCGAAATCCATCAAGAATTGTTTCATGTAGAGTGTTTACGAGACAAAAATCGAACGCGTTTAAAAGAACAAGGGCAATAATTCATATTAGATATATTTTGATATTTTTAATTTTCAATTAGGCTCATCCTTTGCGATATCCAACAATTTCAGTGAGTTTTGTCAACATTGGTCATGAATTGTACCTTCTAGAGTGTTTATTAGCCAAAAAGTTAACCCCGTTTTCAAACACAAGGGCAATAACTGACACTAAATATATTTCGATTTATTTGATTTTCAAAAAGGTTCATCCTTGGGTAAAAACAAATACTCTAGCCAAGTTTTATCAAAATCCATTAAGAATTGTTCTTTCTAGAGTGTTTACAAGCTAAAATTGAACGCGTTTTCAAACACAAGGGCAATAACTGATACTAAATATTTTTCGATTCAACTGAATTTCAATAGGGTTCATCCTTAGGTGATTACAATTACTCATGCCAAGTTATGTCAAAATCGCTCAAGAATTGTGACTTGTAGAGTGTTTACAAGGCAAAAATCCAACACATTTTATAGAACAAGGGCAATAATTCCTATTAAATATTTTTCGATATGTGCTATTTTCAAAAGGGTTCATTCTTGGGTGATACTAAACAATTTCAGCAAGTTTCGTCAAAATCGGTCAATAACTGTGCTTTGTAGAGTTTTTAAAAGCTAAAAATTGAACGCGTTTTCAAAAACAAGGGCAATAACTGATATTAATTTTTTTTCGATTTGACTGGTTTCCAATAGGCTTCATCCTTGGGTGATAACAAATACTCAGGCCAAGTTTCATTAAAATCCATTAAAAATTGTTCTCTCAAGAGTGTTTACAAGCTAAAATTGAACGCGTTTTCAAGAACAAGGGCAATAACTCATACTAAATGTTTTTCGATTTCGCTGATTTTCGATAGGGTTTATCCTTGAGTTATAACATACTCTCACACCAAGTTTCATCAAAATCGGTCAAGAATTGCAGGTTGTAGAGTGTTTACGAGCCATTCAAGAACAAGGGCACGAACTCATACTAATTTTTTTCCGATTTCGCTGATTTTCAATAGGGTTCATCCTTGCGTGATCATAAACACTCATATTAAGTTTCATCTAAATCCGTCAAGAATTACACCGTGTAGAGTGTTTACGAGCAATTGTGGACGGACGGACGGACGGACGGACCGACGGACGGACGGACGGACGGACGGACGGACGGACGGACGGATGTGGGTGACGACAATATACGCCCCCCATTTCATGTGGGCGTATAAAAAGCTATTTCAAACTCTCGGTTAGACTAGCGGGTGCGTAAGGTTGACTACGGAGTACCCCTCTGTGGTGGGAGGACGGCAAGCTGAAAATTAAAACATTAACATTAAAATACTGTAAAGGCCGAACTGCCAAACTAAGAGATCGGCTCTTAAAACTTTTAAAACTAGATCTGGAAAACAACCATAATCTGACTGGTGACCATTTTGGCAAACAAGACCAGACCCTTATAGAAGACATCAAATCGGTTCAGAATATCTTGAATAAGGGGGCTTTAATTCGGTCTAAAAACCCCTTCGAATGAAGCGACGAATCTAATATAGATATCTTTAGAAAAATAAAGTTAAGACAATGGGTCAACCAAAATTATTGAAAAACTTTCGGACCATAACGGTAATATCAAAACGGAAAAAATCAGAAATCTTGGACAACGTTAACAAATTTGACAAAAACTTATACACATCTGAACCGATTCCGTACCCTTTCATTGATGTCTACCGACAGCAGACAGAGTCCTGATCAGTGAGACTATTATTTCAACTCATGAGATTTTTAAAGCCTTGAATCATTTTCAGATCAACAAATCACCCGGGATC
>JAUJPP010000258.1:0-14186 GCA_030562195.1 Nipponacmea schrenckii
TAAACTTCGAATTTTCACTTCCGGAATTCTAAAGATATTTGAATTTTGTTTTTTGCAATTAGTTACTATTAACCCATAATGATTTTATAATTAACAAAAATTGAACCGGAAGTAACAGATCAGTCGCCATCATTAAACCACTTACTTTTGTAAAGTGAAAAATTGGGCCTTGGGGGTTAATCGGACAATTGTAATTTTGATGTCTATGAAATCTTCAATCGATTGCTAACAATTCTTAGGAAGCCGAATTTTGAATTTCGATTTAGCTTACTTTTCATTTCCGGTTCTTTTTTTTCACTCAGTGCCTAATTTTCCAACGTTCATATATCGTGACCTTGACCTTTGGTGACCATGTGACCTGCACAAAAGTTGTTGCCCTTGTCGAGATCTATCCATTGATGTCTTCATTTGTGTTGTGCAATGTCAACTTCCGGTTTTACAGCCATTTGAAAATTGCACTTTTTAACTTCGAAGAGCTCTGTCACGTGACCTAATTTACATACGTAAAAATTTCTTTTATGTCCTTATTACGCGTAATTTATTCTTTCCAATGGTGTATAACACTTTATATTTTGATAAAAATTGCGCTTTTTAATATTTGAAAATTTTGTTCTTAGTTCTATATTAATTGTGCGTGATTTATGAAAAAGCACGTGTTTTTTTGAAGTTACGTCTTATTTTTTCACAAAAATTGGTAGATGAGTAGACAAAAAATTATCATTAAAGATTCCGATAAAACATTTTCCGAAATTACCCGGGAAACGTCCGAAAATGACCAAAAAATGTAGAAAATCATAGAAATCGGAATTTTCGGATTAAATTTTTGCACAAACTTGCAATTTTATTATTCCACAGAATTAGTACCATCAATATCTTCATTTTGTATGTATGCCGTATATGCAAATTCCTAACCGTTTGATCGCCATCTTGAAATATGCAAATTATTGGAAAAATACTACTCGTCCGCCATTTTTAATCCTATTTTTTTCAGACTTGTTTTAAAATATAATTTGGATAATTATCTAGGTCCTCTAGTTGCATATTTTTCAATTTCAAATTTGTCTTTGGACCAGGTCCTGCCAAAGTTTTTCAAAACTGACTTCCGTTTGAAAGTTCATAACTTTTGAACTCTACCATATGCATCCTTTTGATCTCAAAACAACATCACCAGAGAGGCACTGGACTGGAATCCCCAAGGGCATAGAAGACAAGGACGACCTTTACATAGCTTGAAAAGAATAAGACTGAAAGAGCTAGGAAGGATAGGCAAGACCTGGAATGAAGCAAAAAGAACAGCTCATAACAGAGTGAGATGGAGAATGTCTGTAGCAGCCCTATTCTCCGCAAGGAACGAAGAGGACTAACTTACTAATATGCATCCTTTATTTTTCTGAAAAATCATCTTCATTGGCTAAAGGTTCATATGATACCTTGATTTCTAATTTTAGTAAAGAACATTTGGATTAATAGGGATCCAAAAATTGGTAATTTGCATATTTCTCGTATCTTCAGATGGTTATATCTCATGAACAAGACTCTTGGCAACATTCTAATTGTGATTTTCATCAGCTTTCTAACAATATCTTTATTTTAGCTATAGACCGAAAACTGATGAAAATACGCCTAGTAGAAAATAAACGATTTTAACATTCATATTTTTTTATATTAAGTTCTATTTAACTTAAAAACAAAATTCGAACAGATTTATAATGTGAAAATTTCCCCAGCTTTCAAGCAATATATAAATCAATATGTATAAATAAAAATTCCGAAAAGTTTTAAGAATAAAATTACACTCTAATTAAACAGATATAAATAAACAGGTCATAAAGTCTGACTGTGTTAATTTCTTATCTTTTGGTCAAGACACAAATTTTGACATTTCCAGTTAAAGTATCACAACCAATCAAAACAAGTCATTAGACTTTGTGGGCGTGGTTAAGCCCAGATATTTTACATCACTGTGTGTATTTTTCTTTCAATCGAAATAGGGTCTCGGAGGATCAGTCAATATGTGTTATTTTGATGGACATGTATAAAGAATCTATAACCGATTGCCGAAATTTATAGGGAAAACTGATTTTTAAATTTTTTAAATTTTGATTTTGATTTAATTACGATTAAAAATTATAAAAACTTCGAAGGTGTATATTGTGACGTTGACCTTTGGCGATCTTTATACCTGTACATGATAGTTCTATCCAATGACATATTAAGCTTTATAGCAAAATGTAAACGTTCGATTTATCGGCATTTAAAAATTGCGAATTTTTCCTATAAAACGGTCAATTCACAAATTTTGACATTTCCAGTTGAAGTTTCCAAAACAAGTCAATGGACTTTGTGGGCGTGGTTAAGCCCAGATATTTTTACATCACAAACCTTAATGATTGCCAGTCTACAAACAAACTCAAATGTCACGTGTTAAATCATGAATAAATCATCTCTCCCAATAATCGCAAAATCAATCTACATTCTATCCTTAAATGACAGCCAGGAGACCAACAAATTTTAAATAGCTCTAAAGCTGCAGAACTGTTACAAACAGGTCTAGTTATTCTTTCCAATGGTGTATAACACTTGCTATTTGATCAAAATTGCACGTTTTAAATTTGCAAATTTTGTAATTTCTTCTATACTAACTGTGTGTATTTTTCTTTAAATCGAAATAGGGTCTCGGAAGATAATTCAATTTGTGTTATTTTGATGTACATGTATATAGAATCTATTGCCGAAATATATATGGAAACCGATTTTTGAATTGTTATTTTGATTTTGATTTTTTACGTTTAAAAATTAATCCAGTTAAAATGATTCAAAGATATTATATATCTTAAATAAAAGGAATGATTGTTCATTCTCGTTGTGGGCGATGTATGATATGGAATATTTGGAAGGAAATGACAACCTTTAGAATTTTAAATGATATTCTCTTAAGCAAAAATAATGTACAGTTGAGAGGACTAGTGGTATAAGGGACGGAACTCTATAAAATACTCTCTTAAAGATGTAAAGCCGCGCTGTTAATTTGATGGCTCTATGTTATACCATGGCAACTTGCCACAAATTGCAGGATCTAATGTTCCTACTACACCTAAATTAAGATTGATAAATAAATAAATAAACAAATTAAAAGTATCAACGATCTGGAAAGTTAATTTAATCCGAGATCAATTTGTAATCTCAAATAAGGTGTTATGTCCCTTAGACCACAAATTTGTTTTTTCGACGTTTTGTTTTACACACTAATTAAATAGATATAAATGTTACAAGAAGAGTTAAGAAGATAATGTAACAGGGCAAAAAGTCAAATTGTGTTAATTTCTTATCGTTTGGTCAAGACAAATTTTGACATTTCCAGTTTAAGATCGCACCCAATCAAACAAGTCATTATACTGAGTAGGCGTGGTTACGTTCTATTTTAAATGACAGCCAGGAGATATAACAAATTCTAAATATCTCGGAAGCTGCACAATTGTTACAAACAGCTCTAGTTATTATTATGGAATTGGATATTATAAATGCAAAGTTTCACCCATGCAATAGAAGGGACGCGCACTGCCTTGGTACCGTCTAACGGTTCTAGTTGTGGGACTTTGCTACCGCAAAGTCCCAGTTTGTTTTCGAAATGTCCCTTTTTTTTTTTTTTTTTTTTTCGAAATTTACACACCTCACTGCGCCTAGACTGCAATAGTTGCAACATTGACTCAACTTCTCTAGACCTTCTGTAGTGGCGACGTGTTGCATAAATATAAAATGGAACATTTTTGCAAAACCGGAAGTGCTGCATTGCAACATACCTAAAAAGTCGGTCAGTGGCTCTAGAAGTCGCAATTTTCAATCGATTTTCGTCGGGTTTGCATTTTTGGAAACTTGAAATAATTTCCAACAAGATAGCAATTTCAAAATTTCAAAATTCGAAAATTCCTAGCACACATTTTTTTGCCGTATTTTGCACATTTTTGCAACTTTGTTATTTAAAGACCGATTAATCTTAAAAAAATTGAGTATATGTAGCCCATGGAATGATTTCCAAAAAGTAGGTCAAAATTTTTGCGTCACTTCCGGTTTTTGCGAAAATAGAGTTTTACGTCCGGTTGAATAACTTCCGGTTTTATTAATGTATGAGATTCAAACTTGTATCATCGGGTAGCCATTAGCCATACAAAAAAGCGAAGAAATAAAATCAAGGCCGCATGCGCAACTTTCGCCGCCATTTTGATTTTTCTGAAATTGCGCCAATTTAATTCAGACATTATGGCTTATCCGATTGAGATGATTTGGTGTCAAATGAAAGAACATAAAAATTGCAAAAAAACATTGGAAGTCGATTTTCGATTTCGCTTTTGCATTTTTGCAACATCCGGTTGAATTTTTCAAAGTTTGGGGGCTTTTTTCTCGTGACCTTGACCTTTGGTGACCATGATCTTTAGTAGGTCAAAGGTCATTGACCTTGGCTATCAGTTGATACTTTGACATTTGACCTCCGACGTCTACTTCCGGTTTTATAGCTGCCCAAAAACAGCGAAATTCGCAACTTTGCACTGCTCTAGAGCGTGACCTAATTAATTTAGAGTGTTATTTTTTTCAGATTCTTAAAGTGCTTTTTGTCCTCTTTCCAACGATGTATAACAAAGGTTTTTAAAATGAAAATTGAAGTTTTTGATTTTTGAAATTTTAAGTATATTTTGCCGTATTTACGTTTGCTTGAAATGTATGTATGTATATCTCGTGATCTATTAGATGTACAAACTTCAAATTTGTACCGTGAATATTCATTTTGAATGTGATTTGATTTATATAAAAAAAATGAGATGGGCGTGGCACATCCGTGTAAATTCCGATTTACCATTTATATGGGTCAGCGAATTACGGCTGCAGTAAATAGCCTTTTTAAAAAAGTACTTTGCACACAGATACCTCATTGCTTTGGCCAGTTTATTCCAGAAAATCAGATAATTCGCGGCCTGTTTGTTGCAATTTTTCGACAATAGGAAACCAGATAATATTTTTTCTAATTTTGAAAGCTTATTTCTCGTGACCTTGACCCTTGGTGACCTTGAACTTTAGTAGGTCAAAGGTCATAGACCGTGTCTATCATTTAATACTTTGACATTTGACCTCCGACGTCCACTTCCGGTTTTATAGCTGCCTGAAAACAGGAAAATTCACAACTTTGGACTGCTCTAGAGCGTGACCTAATTAATTTAGAGGTTTATTATTTTCAGATTCTTAAGGGGTTTTTTGTCCACTTTCCAGCAATGTATAAACAAAAGTTTTTAAAATTAAAATTTTAATTTTTGCACTTTTAAAATTAAAGTACATTTTGCCTTTTTGAAATGTATTTGTGCATATTTCGTGGTCTTTTAAATGTACAAGCTTCAAATTTGTACCGTGAATATATATTTTGAATGTTATTAGATTTACGCAAAAAACAAATGAGATGGGCGTGGCACATCCGGGTAAACTTTTAATTTAGCATTTATATAGGTCAGAGCGAATTACGTCAGTAGGAAATAACGTTTTTCCAAAAAATTCTTTGCACACGGATACCTAGTTGCTTTGGCCATATGCTCCTAGAAAATCAGATGTTTCGGCCTGTCTGTTGCAATTTGCGACATTTGCAAAGTCCCACTCTGTGCCACTAGTGGCTCTAGTTGTGGGACTTTGCTACCGCAAAGTCCCAGTTTGTTTTCGAAATGTCCCTTTTTTTTTTTTTTTTTTTTTTCGAAATTTACACAGGGCACACAGCCTAGGCTGCAATAGTTGCAACTTTGTCTCAACTTCTCCAGACCTTCTGTAGTGGCGACGTGTTGCATAAATATAAAATGGAACATTTTTGCACAACCGGAAGTGCTGCGTTGCAACGTGTCTCAAAAGTAGCAAATTGGCTTTATCTGGCACAATTTTTGATCGATTTTCTTCGGGTTTTCATTTTTGTAATCTGTAAGTAACTTCTGATCAGATAGCAGTTCAAAAATTTCAATTTTCAAAAATTCGTTGCACACATTTTTTTTGTTGTATTTTGCAATTTTTTGCAACTTTGTTGTTTTTAGTGTGATTCATCTAAAAAAAATTGAGCATAAGAAGCCTACGTAAGTTTTTTTAAAAAAGTAGGTCAAAATTTTTGCGTCACTTCCGGTTTTTGAGAAAAATGGAGTTTTACGTCCGGTTGAATAACTTCCGGTTTTATTAATGTATGAGATTCAAACTTGTTTCATCGGGTAGCCATTAGCCATACAAAAAAACGAAGAAAATAAAATCAAGGCCGCATGCGCAACTTTGGCCGCCATTTTGATATTTCTGAAATTGAGCGAATTTAATTCAGACATTACGGCTTGTCCGATTGAGATGATTTTGGTGTCAAATGAAAGAACATAAAATTGCAACAAAACATTGGAAGTCGATTTTTGAATTTCGCTTTTGCATTTTTGCAACATCCGTTGAATTTTTTCGAAGTTTGGGGGCTTATTTCTCGTGACCTTGACCTTTGATGACCATGACCTTTAGTAGATCAAAGGTCTTTGACCTTGGCTATCAGTTGATACTTTGACCTTTGACCCTCCGACGTCTACTTCCGGTTTTTATAACTGCCCAAAAACAGCAAATTTCGCAACTTTGAACTGCTCTAGAGCGTGACCTAATTAATTTAGAGAGTTAACTTTTTCAGATTCTTAAAGGTGCTTTTTGTCCTACTTCCAAGGATGTATAACAAAAGTATGCAAAATGAAAAATTGAAGTTTTTGATTTTTTGAAAATTTAAGTATATTTTGCCGTATATGCGTTTGCTTGAAATGTATGTATGTATACTCTCGTGATCTATTAGATGTACAAACTTCAAATTTTGATACCGTGAATATTCATTTTGAATGTGATTAGATTCACGCTAAAAAAAATGAGATGGGGCGTGGCACATCTGGGTAAATTTCGAATTTACCCTTTTCATGGGTCAGCGAATTACGTCTGTAGAAAATAGCGTTTTTTTTAAAAAAGTACTTTGCACACAGATACCTCATTGCTTTGGCCAGTTTATTCCCGAAAAATCAAATGTTTCTGCCTGTTTGCAATTTTGCGACATTTGCAAAAAAAAATAGTTTTTTGTTTTGTTTTGGGGACTTATTTCTAGTGACCTTTGACTTTTGGTGGCCTGGACCTTTACAAGGTCATAGGTCACTGACTTTGGCCATCAGTTGACAAATTGACATTTGACCTCCGACGTCTACTTCCGGTTTTATATCTGCCGAAAACAGCAAAATTCACAACTTTAGACTGATGTAGAGCCTGACCTAATTAATTTACAGGGTTATTTTTTTCAGATTCTTAAGGCGCTTTTTGTCTACTTTCCAACTATGTATAACAAAAGTTTTAAAAATTAAAATTTAATTTTTGCACTTTTGAAATTAAAGTACATTTTGTTTTTTTGAAATGTATTTGTGTATATCTCGTGATCTATTAGCTGTACAAGCTTCAAATTTGTACCGTGAATAAACATTTCAACTTTGATTAGAATTACGCCAAAATAAATGAGATGGGCGTGGCACATCCGGATAAACTTCCAATTTTTCATTTATATCGGTCAGCGCTCTACGTCTGTAGGAAATAACGTTTTTCAAAAAAGTACTTTGCAAACAGATACCTCGTTGCTTTGGCCAGTTTCTCCCAGAAAATCAGATGTTTCGGCCTGTTTGTTGCAATTTTGCAACGTTAGCAAAGTCCCACTCTGTGCCACGTGTGGCTCTAGTTTTTTTTTTTTTTTCGAAATTTACACAGGGCACACAGCCAAGGCTGCAATAGTTGCAGCAATTTCACAACATCTCCTGACCTTCTGTAGTGGCGACGTGTTGCATAAATATAAAATGGAACATTTTTGCAAAACCGGAAGTGCTGCATTGCAACTAACCTAAAAAGTCGGTCAGTGGCTCTAGAAGTCGCAATTTTCAATCGATTTTCGTCGGGTTTGCATTTTTGGAAACTTGAAATAATTTCCAACAAGATAGCAATTTCAAAATTTCAAAATTAGAAAATTCCTAGCACACATTTTTTTGCCGTATTTTGCACATTTTTGCAACTTTGCTATTTTCCATCCGATTTATCTAAAAAAAATTGAGTATATGTAGCCCATGGAATGATTTCCAAAAAGTAGGTCAAAATTTTTGCGTCACTTCCGGTTTTTGCGAAAAATAGAGTTTTACGTCCGGTTGAATAACTTCCGGTTTTATTAATGTATGAGATTCAAACTTGTATCATCGGGTACCATTAGCCATACAAAAAAGCGAAGAAAATAAAATCAAGGCGGCATGCGCAACTTTCGCCGCCATTTTGATTTTTCTGAAATTGCGCAAATTTAATTCAGACATTATGGCTTATCCGATTGAGATGATTTTGGTGTCAAATGAAAGAACATAAAAATTGCAAAAAAACATTGGAAGTCGATTTTTGAATTTCGCTTTTGCATTTTTGCAACATCCGGTTGAATTTTTTCAAAGTTTGGGGGCTTATTTCTCGTGACCTTGACCTTTGGTGACCATGAACTTTAGTAGGTCAAAGGTCATTGACCTTGGCTATCAGTTGATACTTTGACCTTTGACCTCCGACGTCTACTTCCGGTTTTATAGCTGCCCAAAAACAGCGAAATTCGCAACTTTGGACTGCTCTAGAGCGTGACCTAATTAATTTAGAGTGTTATTTTTTTCAGATTCTTAAAGTGCTTTTTGTCCTCTTTCCAACGATGTATAACAAAGGTTTTTAAAATGAAAATTGAATTTTTTGATTTTGAAAATAAAAGTACATTTTGCCGTATTTGCCTTTTTTTGGAAATGTATGTGTGTATATCTCGTGATCTATTAGATGTACAAGCTTCAAATTTGTAACGTGAATATTCATTTTGAAAGTGATTACATTCATATAAAAAAAAATGAGATGGGCGTGGCACATCCGGGTAAAATTTCATTTTACCATTTATATAGCTCAGCGAATTACGGCTGTAGGAAATAACGTTTTAAAAAAAAGTACCTTGCCCACAGATACCTCATTGATTTGGCCAGTGGATCCCGAAAAATCAGATGCTTCGGCCTGTTTGTTGCAATTTGCAACACTAGCAAAAAGAATCAGTTATTTTTCGAGTTGTGGGGCTTCTTTCTCGTGAACTTGACCTTTGGTGACCTTGACCTTTACAAGGTCATAGGTCACGGACTTTGGCTTTCAGTTGACAAATTGATATTTTACCTTCGACGTCTACTTCCGGTGTTATATCTGCCCGAAAACAGCAAAATATACAACTTTGGACTGCTCTAGAGCGTGACCTAATTAATTTAGAGGGTTATTTTTTCAGATTCTTAAGGCGCTTTTTGTCCACTTTCCAGCGATGTATAACAAAAAATTTTAAAATAAAAATTTAATTTTTGCACTTTTAAAATTAAAGTACATTTTGTTTTTTTGAAATGTATTTGTTTATATCTCGTGATCTATTAGCTGTACAAGCTTCAAATTTGTACCGCGAATATATATTTCAAATGTGATTAGATTTACGCCAAAATAAATGAGATGGGCTTTGGCACATCCGGGTAAACTTCCAATTCTTCACTTATATCGGTCAGCGCTTTACATCTGTAGGAAAAAACGTTTTTCAAAAAAGTACTTTGCACACAGATACCTCGTTGCTTTGGCCAGATTCTCCCAGAAAATCAGATGTTTCGGCCTGTTTGTTGCAATTTTGCAACGTTAGCAAAGTCCCACTCTGTGCCACGTGTGGCTCTAGTTTTTTTTTTTTTCGAAATTTACACACCTCACTGCGCCTAGACTGCAATAGTTGCAACATTGTCTCAACTTCTCTAGACCTTCTGTAGTGGCGACGTGTTGCATAAATATGAAATGGAACATTTTTGCAAAACCGGAAGTGCTACATTGCAACATGCCTAAAAAGTCGGTCAGTGGCTCTAGAAGTCGCAATTTTCAGTCGATTTCCGTCGGGTTTGCATTTTTGGAAACTTGAAATAATTTCCAACAAGATAGCAATTTCAAAATTTCAAAATTCGAAAATTCGTAGCACACATTTTTTTGCCGTATTTTGCACATTTTTGCAACTTTGTTATTTAAAGACCGATTAATCTTTAAAAAAATTGAGTATATGTAGCCCATGGAATGATTTCCAAAAAGTAGGTCAAAATTTTTGCGTCACTTCCGGTTTTTGCGAAAAATAGAGTTTTACGTCCGGTTGAATAACTTCCGGTTTTATTAATGTATGAGATTCAAACTTGTATCATCGGGTAGCCATTAGCCATACAAAAAAGCGAAAAAATAAAATCAAGGCCGCATGCGCAACTTTCGCCGCCATTTTGATTTTTCTTAAATTGCGCGAATTTAATTCAGACATTATGGCTTATCCGATTGAGATGATTTTGGTGTCAAATGAAAGAACATAAATATTGCAACAAAACATTGGAAGTCGATTTTTGAATTTTGCTTTTGTATTTTTGCAACATCCGGTTGAATTTTTTTAAAGTTTGGGGGCTTATTTCTCGTGACCTTGACCTTTGGTGACCATGAACTTTAGTAGGTCCAAGGTCATTGACCTTGGCTATCAGTTGATACTTTGACCTTTGACCTCCGACGTCTACTTCCGGTTTTATAGCTGCCCAAAAACAGCAAAATTCGCAACCTTGGACTGCTCTAGAGCGTGACCTAATTAATTTAGAGTGTTATTTTTTTCAGATTCTTAAAGTGCTTTTTGTCTTCTTTCCAACGATGTATAACAAAAGTTTATAAAATGGAAATTGAATTTTTTTGATTTTTGAAAATTTAGGTACATTTTGCCGTGTTTACGTTTCTTGGAAATGTATGTGTATATATCTCGTGATCTATTAGATGTACAACCTTCAAATTTGTAACGTGAATATACGTTTTGAATGTGATTAGATTTACATAAAAAAAATCAAGTTGGGCGTGGCACATCCGGGTAAAATCCTGATTTACCATTTATATGGGTCAGCGAATTACGGCTGCAGTAAATAATGTTTTTCATAAAAGTACCTTGCACGCAGATACTTCATTGCTTTGGCCAGTTGATCCCTAAAAATCGGATGTTGTGGCATGTTAGTTGCAATTTGCAACATTAGCAAAAAGTATCAGTTATTTTTCGAGTTTGGGGGCTTATTTCTCATGACTTTGAACTTTGGTGACCTTGACCTTTACAAGGTCATAGGTCACTGACTTTGACTATCAGTTGACAAATTGACATTTGACCTCTGACGTCTACTTCCAGTTTTATATCTGCCAAAAAACAGCAAAATTCACAACTTTGGACTGCCTTAGAGCGTGACCTAATTAATTTAGAGGGTTATTTTTTCAGATTCTTAAGGCGCTTTTTGTCCACTTTCCAGCAATGTATAACAAAAGTTTTTAAAATGAAAATTTAATTCTTGCACTTTTAAAATTAAAGTACATGTTGCCTTTTTGAAATGTATTTGTGCATATCTCGTGATCTTTTGAATGTACAAGCTTCAAATTTGTACCGTGAATATATATTTTGAATGTTATTAGATTTACGCAAAAAAAAAATGAGATGGGCGTGGCACATCCGGGTAAACTATCAATTTAGCATTTATGTAGGTCAGCGAATTACGTCAGTAGGAAATAACGTTTTTCCAAAAAATTCTTTGCACACAGATACCTCGTTGCTTTGGCCAGTTTCTCCCAGAAAATCAGATGTTTCGGCCTGTTTGTTGCAATTTTGCAACGTTAGCAAAGTCCCACTCTGTGCCACGTGTGGCTCTAGTTGTGGGACTTTGCTACCGCAAAGTCCCAGTTTGTTTTCGGTTTGTCAATTCTTTTTTTTTTTTTTCGAAATTTACACAGGGCACACAGCCTAGGCTGCAATAGATGCAGCAATTTCACAACTTCTCTACACCTTCTGTTGTGGCGAAGTTTCTATTAAATATAAATTGGAACATTTTTGCAAAACCGGAAGTGCTGCATTGCAACATGTCTATAAAGTCGGTCAGTGGCTCTAGGACTCGCATTTTTGGACCGATTTTCGTCGGGTTTGCATTTTTGAAAACTTGAAACAATCTTCAACAAGATAGCAGTTACAAAATTTCGAAATTCGAAAATTCATAGCACACATTTTTTTGCCGTATTTTGCACATTTTTGCAACTTTGCTATTTTTAGACCGATTGATCTGAAAATTTGGGTGCCTTCAAGTGTCACGAATATGAAAACATTGGCAGAGTCAAAATTTTTGCTTCATTTCCGGTTTCAACGTAAAACGGGTTTAAACTTCCGGTTGACCTACTTGTGCTGTAATTGATGTATCGCAACAAAATTTATGTCAATCCTAATTGAATTAGAAGACAAAAAAACGAAGAAGAAAAAATCCGGACCGGAAGTGAAACATTGGCCGCCATCTTGAAATGTCACTTTTTTGTAAAACTCAAAATGGGGCCTCTACGGTAAGAGCGATTTGTGTGATGTTTATATTTCTGGAAAGCTTAGTCGATTGCGATCAAAATGTTGGAAATCGATTTTTGAATTTCACTATTGCAATTTGGTAACATCCGGTTGAATTTTTTCGAAGTTTTGGGGCTTATTTCTCGTGACCTTGACCTTTGACGACCTTGACCTTTAGTAGGTCAAAGGTCATTGACCTTGGCTATCATTTGATACTTTGACCTTTGACCTCCGAAGTCTACTTCCGGTTTTATAGCTTCCCGAAAACAGCAAAATTCGCAAATTTGGGTAGCTCTAGAGCGTGACCTAATTAATTTAGAGTATTATTTTTTTTCAGATTCTTAAGGTGCTTTTTGTCCTCTATCCAACGATATATAACAAAAGTTTGTAAAATGAAAATTGAAGTTTTTGATTTTTGCAAAGAAAAGTACATTTTGCCGTATTTTCGCTTGTTTGAAATATATGTGTGTATATCTCGTGATCTATTAGCTGTACAAGCTTCAAATTTTTACTGTGAATATACATTTTGAATATGATTAGATTCCCCTCCAAAAATACGAGATGGGCGTGGCACATCCGGGTGAACTTCAAATTTACCATTTATATCGGTCACCGAATTACGGCTGCAGTAAATAACGTTTTTCAAAAAAGTACCTTGCATACATATATCTCATTACTTTGGCCAGGTTATCCCAAAAAATCAAATGTTTCTGCCTGTTTGTTGCAATTTTGCGACATTTGCAAAAAATCAGTTTTTTTTTAGTTTGGGGGCTTATTTCTAGTGACTTTGACCTTTGGTGACCTTGACCTTTACAAGGTCATTGGTCACTGACTTTAGCTATCAGTTGAAAATTTGGCATTAGACTTCTGACGTCTATTTCCGGTTTTATAGCTCCTCGAAAGCAGCAAAATTCACAACTTTGGACTGCTCTAGAGCGTGACGTAATTAATTTAGAGGTTTATTATTTTCAGATTCTTAAGGGGCTTTTTGTCCACTTTCCAGCAATGTATAAGAAAAGTTTTTAAAATCAAAATTTAATTTTTGCACTTTTAAAATTAAAGTACATTTTGCCTTTTTGAAATGTATTTGTGCATATCTCGTGATCTTTTAAATGTACAAGCTTCAATTTTGTACCTTGAATATATATTTTGAATGTTATTAGATTTACGCAAAAACAAATGAGATGGGCGTGGCACATCCGGGTAAACTTTCAATTTAGCATTTATATAGGTCAGCGAATTACATCAGTAGGAAATAACGTTTTTCCAAAAAATTCTTTGCACACAGATACCTCGTCGCTTTGGCCATATGCTCCCAGAAAATCAGATGTTTCGGCCTGTCTGTTGCAATTTGGCAACGTTAGCAAAGTCCCACTCTGTGCCACGTGTGGCTCTAGTTGTGGGGCTTTGCTACCGCAAAGTCCCAGTTTGTTTTCGGTTTGTCTTTTTTTTTTTTTTTTTTTTTTGCAGTGCGTTCGAATTCTGGTCAGAGCGCCCAGCCAAAACTACGCATGCCACGCACATTCTGTTAACATTTCTCCCGAAAATGCCGCGAGACTAAATTTGATGAATGTATTTTGACGCCATTTTGACCTACAGGAAATGACGTAGCGCCGTCTACAGTTTTTCTTTGTTTTTCAATTTGCGGCTTTATTTTTGATCCGAGTTTGATCGGTTTTTTTTAGGTAACTACATTGAATTTAGTTTTAAAAGATAGCAATTTAAGAATTATACATTTCCC
>JAUJPP010000259.1:0-13481 GCA_030562195.1 Nipponacmea schrenckii
AAAATCTTTATTGGTAGAATAGCTATTGCTTCGAGGATTATGATGAAAACGAAAACCATTTAACTCTAGTTTTGCCGGTGTTATAGAATTATTAGCCATGTCTCTGTTAAACAAATAATATTTCCTCCTAAAATTTTTGTGTGTTTTCAAAGATCCTTTATATGAATATTTAAACCTTGAACATTATGGAGAAATAACCTTGTGAATTTTCAAAAAACTAAAACGGGTACCAAAAAAATTGTTGTCGATCATAGTGGATAGCTTAGGTCAAGAACATTCTACTTGAAAAAATTCAAGGTCTTGAAGGTCAAGGTCATTTGATTTGGCCTTTTGAATTTTCAAAAAAATTCAATCGGGCATTAAAAAATTTAAAAAAAATTAAATTTGAAAATCAAAATTCTTTTCCCAACAAGTTTTAGATAAAGTAACAAGGTTTCGAAAAACACCAAAATCGGACAAATCGGATAAAAATTAGCGGACTTATTAAAATTTTGCTGAATGTTACCGTTCTGTGATGACACATAAAGTATCACATCCGGTTTGGATTTTTTAGTCTAAAAGGGTTCTAATTATGCTTGATAGTATATATATATAGCTTTTGTACTGATTTCTTACATACACCGGAAGCTGGGTGACCCAACGCGGTTCTAAAAAACCGGAAGTTCTCACGCAAGAACCGGAAGTGGTAGAAATCTTTTTATGATGCGTTTTTTTTTTCTATAGGCGACTTCTCTATATTCTGTTATTTTCAAAACGATCGGATAATTAGCAACAATATTATGCAATTATGCATATTATTATTATGCAATTACTAACTACTGATGCGTAAAAATTTTAGTTATAAATATTCATTTTCTATTCCAGTACGTATCTTATCGTATTTTTCAAACCAAATTTCTATATCATTTTCAAGTTGGGCTAGGGAGCTTCCCGAAAAAAAAAAAGTCTAATGAAAACAAAGAGTGGCAAATTTCTAATTTGCAACTCAATTATCATTTACTGCATCATAAACGTTTTCAATCGTGTTAGTCAGAGCTGTTTGACAAGAACTATTTGTATAAAACAAGATTGGTGCGAATACAATAACTTATTATTATTGCGTGGCAAATAAAATTTGTCACGCTTTGTTTTCGTTCGGATTATTTTTTTTTTTTTCTTTTTTTTTTTTTTTTTTGCAATAGAAGGGACGCGCACTGCCTTGGTACCGTCTAACGGTTCTAGTTACGTATTTCGACTTTGGCGAAAACGTATTGTAATCGTTCGGATTATTTTATTTTTTTGCAGTGCGTTCTTCGAACACACTTTGTTTTCGAAATGACTATTTTTTTTTTGTCTCTTTCTGGTCACGCTCCCCAGCCATAACTGCAAATGTCTTACACAATCTGGCGTGATATTGTAACGTAATCTAGTGCTCGTTGTTGTTTAAATGTAAAATGACGCATTTTTGTTCTACCGGAAATGACGTAGAACGTCACAAATTTTATTTTTGTTTACTAACTCACGGCTCGTTTTTTTATCCAATCTGGTTCGGACTTTTTTTATTTACTACTTATAACTTAGATTTACATAATAGCAGTTTAAAAATTTTGAAATTTTTACTTTTGTTGCCGACTTTTGAATTTTAAATTTTAACATTTTTTTTAACTTTTGCAATTTTCATTAGATCGGAATCAAAATTTGCAGTTAGATAAACATTTTTCTTGTCAAGAAAAATCTGTTTTCAAAATGTCGACATCACTTCCGGTTTCGGCGTCATACGTCGCTAAACTTCGAATTTTCACTTCCGGAATTCTAAAGATATTTGAATTTTTTTTTTTTGCAATTAGTTACTATTAACCCATAATGATTTTATAATTAACAAAAATTGAACCGGAAGTAACAGATCAGTCGCCATCATTAAACCACTTACTTTTGTAAAGTGAAAAATTGGGCCTAAGGGGTTAATCGGACAATTGTAATTTTGATGTCTATGTAATCTTCAATCGATTGCTAACAATTCTTAGGAAGCCGAATTTTGAATTTCGATTTAGCTTACCTTTCATTTCCGGTTCTTTTTTTTTCACTCAGTGCCTAATTTTCCAACGTTCATATATCGTGACCTTGAGCTTTGGTGACCATGTGACCTGCACAAAAGTTGTTGCCCTTGTCGAGATCTATCCATTGATGTCTTCATTTGTGTTGTGCAATGTCAACTTCCGGTTTTACAGCTATTTGAAAATTGCACTTTTTAACTTCGAAGAGCTCTGTCACGTGACCTAATTTACATACGTCAAAATTTCTTTTATGTCCTTATTACGCGTAATTTATTCTTTCCAATGGTGTATAACACTTTATATTTTGATCAAAAATTTTGTTCTTAGTTCTATATTAATTGTGCGTGATTTATGAAAAAGCACGTGTTTTTTTTTAAATTTACGTCTTATTTTTTCAAAAAAATTGGTAAATGAGTAGACAAAAAATTATCATTAAAGATTCCGATAAAACATTTTCCGAAATTAGTCAGAAACGTCCGAAAATGACCAAAAAATGTAGAAAATCACAGAAATCGGAATTTTCGGATTAAATTTTTGCACAAACTTGCAATTTTATTATTCCACAGAATTAGTACCATCAATATCTTCATTTTGTATGTATGCCGTATATGCAAATTCCTGACCGTTTGATCGCCATCTTGAAATATGCAAATTATTGGAAAAATACTACTCGTCCGCCATTTTAATCCTATTTTTTTTCAGACTTGTTTTAAAATATAATTTGGATAATTATCTAGGTCCTCTAGTGGCAAATTTTTCGATTTCAAATTTGTCTTTGGACCAGGTCCTGCAAAAGTTTTTCAAAACTGACTTCCGTTTGAAAGTTCAGAACTTTTGAACTCTACCATATGCATCCTTTTGATCTCAAAACAACATCCCCAAGGGCATAGAAGACAAGGACGACCTTTACATAGCTTGAAAAGAATAAGACTGAAAGAGCTAGGAAGGATTGGCAAGACCTGGAATGAAGCAAAAAGAACAGCTTATAACAGAGTGAGATGGAGAACGTCTGTAGCAGCCCTATTCTCCGCAAGGGACGAAAAGGACTAACTTACTAATATGCATCCTTTATTTTTCTGCACAATCATCTTCATTGGCTAAAGGTTCATATGATACCTTGATTTCTAATTTTAGTAAAGAACATTTGGATTAATAGGGATCCAAAAATTGGTAATTTGCATATTTCTCGTATCTTCAGATGGTTATATCTCATGAACAAGACTCTTGGCAACATTCTAATTGACATTATTGTGATGTGATTTTTATCAGCTTTCTAACAATATCTTTATTTTAGCTATAGACCGAAAACTGATGAAAATACGCCTAGTAGAAAATAAGCGATTTTAACATTCATATTTTTTTATATTTAGTTCTATTAACTTAAAAACAAAATTCGAACAGATTTTTAATGTTCAAATTCCCAGCTTTCAAGCAATATATAAATCAATATGTATAAATAAAAATTGCGAAAAGTTTAAGAATAAAATTACACTCTAATTAAACAGATATAAATGCAACAGGTCATAAAGTCTGATTGTGTTAATTTCTTATCTTTTGGTCAAGACACAAATTTTGACATTTCCAGTTAAAGTATCCCAACCAATCAAAACTTTGTGGGCGTGGTTAAGCCCAGATATTTTACATCACTGTGTGTATTTTTCTTTCAATCGAAATGGGGTCTCGGAGGATCAGTCAATATGTGTTATTTTGATGGACATGTATATAGAATCTATAACCGATTGCCGAAATTTATATGGAAACTGATTTTTGAATTTTTAATTTGATTTTGATTTAATTACGATTAAAAATTATAGAAACTTCGAAGGTGTATATTGTGACGTTGACCTTTGGCGATCTTAATACCTGTACATATGTGATACGTTCTATCCAATGACATATTAAGCTTTATAGCAAAATGTAAACTTTCGGTTTATCGGCATTTAAAAATTGCGAATTTTTCCTATAAAACGGTCAATTCACAAATTTTGACATTTCCAGTTGAAGTTTCCAAAACAAGTCAATGGACTTTGTGGCGGGGGGTTAAACCCCAAGTTTATTTTTAAAAACCAAACCTTTAAATTTTGAAAATCTATTAAAAGCTAAAATTCACTTTTAAAAAACAGAAAAAAAATTTTCCCCCAAAAAATCGAAAATCAAATTTTTAAAAATTCTATTTTTTAAAGGGGAAACCGGAAGACCAAAATTCCTTTAAATTTTAAAGTTTTTTCAAAACGGGGCAAAAAAAGGGTCTCGGAAGATAATTCAATTTGTGTTATTTTGATGTACATGTATATAGAATCTATTGCCGAAATATATATGGAAACCGATTTTTGAATTGTTAAAAATTTAAAAATTTTCAGTTAAAATGATTAAAAGGGATTATATATCTTAAATAAAAGGAATGATTGTTCATTTCTCGTTGTGGGCGATGATGATATGGAATATTTGGAAGGAAATGACAACCTTTAGAATTTTAAATGATATTCTCTTAAACAAAAAAAATGTACAGTTGAGAGGACTAGTGGTATAAGGGACGCAACTCTATAAAATACTCTCTTAAAGATGTAAAGCCGCGCTGTTAATTTGATGGCTCTATGTTATACCATGGCAACTTGCCACAAATTGCAGGATCTTAAAGTTCCTACTACACCTAAATTAAGATTGATAAATAAATAAATAAACAAATTAAAAGTATCAACGATCTGGAAAATTAATTTAATCCGAGATCAATTTGTAATCTCAAATAAGGTGTTATGTCCCTTAGACCACAAATTTGTTTTTTTGACGTTTTGTTTTACACACTAATTAAACAGATATAAATGTTACAAGAAGAGTTAAGAAGATAATGCAATAGAAGGGACGCGCACTGCCTTGGTACCGTCTAACGGGTTTTAGTTTTTTTTGGGGGGGGGGGGGAAACTCGCTAGCCTAAACGGAAAAAAAATAGACTATTTCTGTTTTCACCAATGGTTTTTATATGGGTGGAATCAAAAATGAATATCTAACATGAAATTTTCGCTAAACCGAAAGTGGCTAATTGCATAATATGCAAATAAATTTCAAGCTAGCTCGGGCCCTAATAGTCGCATCGGTCTGAAATTTACAGGATATAGATAGATAGGCAGGCAATTAAAACTACATCATCAAAATTTTTTGATCACTTCCGGTTTGGGCGGGGGACTTCCGGTTTTTTCGTCTCATGTCGGGCGACCCTGCTTCTGATGTAATTCAAGATTCTAAACAAAATCAGTATATTTTAGCTATACTAAATGATTTTAATCCCCTGAGATGAAGAAAAATTAAATTGAATGTTGCGCATGCGCAGTTTTCAAAAATGGCAAATTTTCTTAAATTTAATAAGTCCGCTAATTATTAACCGATTTTTATGATTTTGGTGTCTATCGAAACCTTGATATTTTATCTAAAAAATGTTGGGAACAGAATTTTGATTTCGAATTTGAATTTTTTTTTATGTCCGTTCGAATTTTTCGAAAATTTAAAACTCTATATCTCGTGACCTTGACCTTAAATGACCTTGACATTTGAGATGTAGAATGTCATTGACCTCAGCTGTCTATAGATGTACTGATATTGCATGACAAATATTAACTTCCGGTTTTATAGCCCACCGAAATCTGACTATTTTGGACGGTTATATTACACTTTCGGGCTCTAATGTTCGGATCGATCTGAAATTTACAGGATATAGATAGATAGGCAACACAATTAAAAATATATCATCAAAATTTTTTGATCACTTCCGGTTTGGGCGTGGGGACTTCCGTTTTTTTTTTATCTCATTTCAGGCGACCCTACATCCCGTGTAATTCAAGAATGTAAGCAAAAACAGTACATTAGCTATACAAAATAATTTGAATCCCTCGAGAAGAAAAAAATTCCAATTGCTAATAAAATTTATTTATTTTTTTGTAAAATTTTTGCATACAAATTCAATGGGAATTAGCAAATTATCACATAGCTTGAATTTTCTCTCTATGTTAATTACAACCAAAGTTACAAAATAATGTTTAAATTTGAATATAGAGAGTTTAAATTTCATGACAAATTGTCATCTTACTACCTACTTAAATTTTGGTTTGGAATTTATGTAAATATCCTACCGAATTCTTAGACATGTACAAAAATCTAATAAGGAACTGATAGTAGAAACTTATAGTAGAAAAAATTGCCTATATAGCGGAAAGTTTACGCTCATAATTGTAGGCTGAAAAGTACCGGAATTGAAAGCTAGCAGGTTAGAAGTTTCAAAATGTTCGAAATCCATAACGCATAGTTGCCACGCTCGGAGCTGTTCACAGTTCTAGTTTAAGAAATTATTTTTTGATCAATGTCTTTCAAGCCGTTTAGATACACTAGATAATACATAAATTGGTCTATAATTATAGGATCAGATTTTAGCGCCGGATTTTATACACATTGTTAATTTTTCTCTCCGCCTTTGGAAATTCCAGCGATTGGTATACGTAATGTAGCGGTTGTCTTCTCTCAAGAAAGTTATGCGTCTTTTGAAGCACTTGATGCCAATTTTCGACTCGGACTGGCAGCTGGACTCAACATCCGTTTAAGAAGTTTATAATATTATTTATTTGATATATTACGGTAGGCCATGATTTGAAACGCACGAACTACGCAGCAAGGTTACTTTTTGACGAGTGTTCATTCGCATTGATTTTGTTTTCATGAACCATCCAGATTGGAAACTTACCATTATTAATTGCATGAAGTATGTAAATTTTTTCTCCCTGTGATTAGACATTGAGTTTATCTCAATATCCTGTATTGTTGAATAACCTCCCTTGGAGAAGATATTGCTTGTGAGATCGGTTATCATCATACAGTTATATATAGAAACCAGAGTGTCTATTGATCATGTGATCGCATCGTTTAGGAACCTTGTCCGCCATTATAAGTCCGGGAACTTCGCTTGATGTTGAATCTTCATCTACATATGTACTAAATGCTTTGTATACAAAAAGTGTTATAGAGAATGCAATAATTATATTTTTTCAAGTCCGTCTCTACGAATGCATTCCTGACAAGGGGAAACCGAGTTGGAAAATCCGAATGTTCATCTCGTGAAAACAACTGAGATGCAATGAACGTCGCGCATTAATTGGTAATGTCAGCATATATTGGAAGGATGATTAGACTTTACTTGAATCTACCGTGGAAAAAAGAATCCCTCTCACATCGTCCCTTCCCTTATCATGCCTTCCTGATTTTGTTCCGATCTATTACCTCAATTGGTAAGGGGAAATATGGGAAGACACCTGCAAATTCCAATTCGACACAGTTTGCAGTAACAGAAGGGAATAGTGTTTGTATCATATTCGAATACCGTTCCTCGTGTCGTGACTTTCTCTGTATTCTATTGAGGAGTGCCCTGTATCTTATTTGTTGTAAGTTGATTTGTATTAAATATTTTTATATTCATACCAACTCTGTTTTGTGATAATGGATCCGAGATATAATTGGTTATACCACAGACGCAATGCATATCATCGCCATATTCCATACTATGAGAGACATCCAGCTCAGTTTCACCAGCATCACTACAGGCCTAATTCTAGATCGAACCCACTACCCTATCATCAAAGGCAGAGACAAGATACTACAAGTCCGATTGTGAAGATGCTCTTTCAGCTCATTCAGTATCTTCACCACGCTTCCATCATTTCAAAACAAGCTAATGGTTCACCAACTCGTGGGTTTACATACAAAATAAATCATCTTAACCGGTTTGTAAAACCAGCTCTTACAACCCACCAGATTTCTTCGGCAATTGAAGAGGTCAATAAATCTTGGGCAATAAATGTGGCATTGGCACTTGAGAACCATTACGATTCACAGCTGGCCACCAAAATTAACTTCATCAAATCACAAAATATTTCAGAATTTGATATTCAAAAACATTCCGCGGAAGCGATCAATTGGGCTAAAAAGTCATATCGACGACTACAAAAAGAAACATTAGATCATTTTAAAAGAATCATTGCTAATTTGAAATGTGGAAGTGTGGTGGAGGAAATGGATGTTCCTCCAAGCCCGCCTACCAGCCTGCTTTCTAACAGAATCGTCGCCACACCAAAACGGAAACGTACTCCATCACCGTCACAGTTACCCAGCACCTCGACATTTTAGCCGACACCAAACAAGAGACCTAATACAAATACCATTCCAACCATTGTCTCTCCAAATCGATTCTCTCTACTACCATCAACACCACAGAATTCCAGTCATCGTTCGAATCCAGAAACTCCACAATCCACAACCAAGACCACATCCCGTCGTCGTTTGAGTTTGGGAAACTCTCCATCTCCTAATAAACCTAGACGCCATGATAACCAAAAGGATAAAACCAAATGGTCTCTTCCTGCCTTCGTCAAGCCAGTTCTTATCTTAGGATCATCCAACATAAGTAATATTCCTACTGTAAATCCTGATACGCAAGCTGAATCCTTCCCTGGTGCCCGTGTCCAACACATTAGCCATTTAATATCAAAGATTTCCCCATCTACAGTTCCAAAGAAGATAGTGTTCCACATAGGTTTGAATAACAGAGATGGGTCAGGTGAATCCATCCACAGGCGGATGATGGACTTGATCAAGTTAGCTAAATCGAAGTTTCCTGCAGCTTCCCTATTTGTGACTCAAATTCCCTTCTCTAAAAATCTTCAACTTTCAGATCCCCAAGCAGCTACTAATCTTAGAAGATTCAATGACCTGTTATACCATAAACCTTCATCGGATGCGAAAACCATTCCCCGTTTCAATGGAATGATTGGTGTCATTTCGGACCACATCCACTGAATGGCCCCCACTGCCAAAGCTATTTATTCTCAATGGGTCTCCCATTTAAACTGAACGCGGGGGGAAGCAACGTCAAACTAGGCCAGTCCATCGTGAATCTGAGCTCGCGCAAACTTTCTCCTCTTGAAGAAAGAGTTTTAGATAGAGGGTTGACTTTCATCCCTTCATTTAAACCTCTTTGACGTGTCCCAAATTTTTGTCGTCGGTTGAGCATGTCATAAGGACTTTTAAGTTAAATCATTTCTTTCGCGAAAAATTAGGTCGAGGAAAACGAACTCCATTTGTAGAAAAGTCTGGCTGGAATCCACCAGACGATGCGATTGACTATAATATTCTGCGTAAATGCGAAAATCTGTACGAAGAAGTCTCCCATTTACCTCTGGTAAATGAAAAGAAAAACCTTACTAATTTTGAACGCTCCGTTTTGAACACCCTGAAGAATGATCAGACAATAATAATCCGTAAGAGTGACAAGAGCAATTGCTGTGTCATTCAAAACCGCGATGACTATATTTTTGAAATAGAATCTCAATTAAATAATGCAAATCATTACCGCGAACTAGACCAACCAATTTTCATGGAAACTGCTAAACAAATCAATAATATTTTGAAAATTTTGGTACAAAAAGGTTTTTTATCTGATTCCCAATATGATTATCTTTGTGCAAAACCGGAAGTCCGTCAACGTCACATTTATACATTACCGAAAATTCATAAAAATCCTGAAACCGAATGGCGCGTTGGAAATAGAATACCCAAGGGCAGGCCGATTATATCTGACTGTTCCAGCGAATCCTACCAAGTTTCCGAATATATTGACCATTTTCTACTACCATTGGCTTGCAAACATCCGTCCTACTTAAAAGACACTACCGACTTTATAGAAAAATTAAAAAAATTAGATATTCCAGACAATGCGTTATTTATTTCTTTAGATGTTACGAGTATGTACACGAATATCGATAATAAATCCGGTTTAGACGCGGTGCGAAAGGCCTTTTTTAGAAACCCTGATCCTGATCGTCCTGACAGAGAAATTTTAGACTTCAAACTTCTGGTACTGCAATGGGAAAACGTTTTGCGCCGAGTTATGCAAACACCTTTATGGCTGAATGGGAACGCGAAATCTCATCTATTTCACCTTTCAAACCTTTATTCTATGGAAGATTTTTAGACGACATTTTTATTATTTGGACATTGGCTAACTTTTGGGAGTATTTCGAAATTCTAAATAATCACCATCCTTCTATAAAACTTACAGCAAATATTTCTGAAAACAGCATGAATTTCTTGGATACGACTGTATTCAAAGGACCTAGTTTCAGTCAAACAAAAAAACTTGATATCAAAGTATATTTTAAAGAAACTGACACTCACCAACTTTTGTTCAAAACTTCGTTCCATCCGAAGCATACCTTTTCTGGCATAATAAAATCGCAAATTCTGAGATTTAACAGAATTTGCACTAGAAAAACCGACTTTGATTTGGCTTGCGAACTTGTATTTGAAAAACTGAGGGAACGGGGGTACTCGAAATGTTATTTGCGCAAAATTAAAAACGACACTCTTTTGGCCATTGAGAAGAAAAGCAACCCCCCTCCTCTACCTAACGGTTTTGGTTCTGTTCCATGTGGAGGTTCTAGGTGTCGTACCTGCGATTATATCCATGTTTCTCATTATTTTGAAAAAAAGAAAAACGGTAAAATTTTCGAATTAACGGAAGTCCTTTCATGTATCGATAAAAACATTATTTACCTAATTTCTTGTAAAAAATGCGACGTACAGTATGTGGGCGAAACTCAAAACGCGTTGCGTACTCGTTTAAGCGGTCATCGCTTTGACATTCTTCATAAAAAAGATAGACCAATCGCAAATCATTTTAACTCAGCCAAACATTCCATTGAAGATCTTCTTTTTTTGCCCATTGAAAAAGTTCCAGTCTCTACAACTATCAAACCTAAAACAAAGCGACTACAAAGGGAGAGCTTCTGGATAGACCAATTAGAAACAGTTGTACCTAACGGCCTAAACATCCAGCATGACAATCAAATTATACCTTTTGTAGCAACCTACAATTCTACAGCCAAAAGTGCGGCGGTGTTTATTAGAACTCCAGGATGAATTCCCTAACATATATACCAAACGTTTAGTGACTGCTTACAAAAGGAATAAAAATCTCAGTAATATCCTTGTACGTGGTAGATTAGACCCCCTTCCTTTACCTCCCTGAAGTAATCGCTTTGAAAAAATTCTCTTTGAAAATTAATCAATTGTGTAAATCTCTCCAGAAGAAGACAATTTCTTATCAAACTGATGTGTGATGTAGTCTCTACTTGTGACCTAGGCCAGTGCTTCTATAAGAGATTATCTCTTATAACACCCTAAACTGTATAGGTAATCTCAAAACTTCGTGAATCATACTTCTACTTCAGTGGTGTTTTTAAGAATCATAAGGTGGGGAGGAACAACAGGGGTCCTAAAACTTTGCGGTCTCAAGGTGGTGGGCCAAATGGGTACAGGCGTTGTCCATTCCGTGTGTACTATGGTCACCAGCTCTATATGGTTATTCTTTTGATCAAAGCGAGGAAGGGACATAACTCAATATAAATTGGTTTTAAACCAGACCACAGTGCACCTAGCAATATAGTCTAAGTCTATCCATACAAAACAACACACAGGATTCGTTGTTAAAATCTTTATCAAAAATATAAATAGCCAAATTTATAAAAATATATTTCATAACTAATAATCATAAAAATTCAAATATTTGATACAATTCGTCGCTGTTGTCGGTCCATAAAAATCTTGAGGTCAATAATATTCTGAACCTAACCTCAGGGTCAATCATACTTTGAACTCTGATCCGGGGTCAATTATATTCTATCCTGGATTTAATCTGAAGCTTGAGAAGTTTTAGATCTAAAACAACATGTTAATGACGTCACAAGTCTTGTCTTTAGTGATTTTAAACTTCTTCTAAATCTTTGGAATTTTGTGACTTTAATTCCTGGAAAAAAATAAAACATGTAGTTAACAAACCCTACTGCTTTTAATTTGTGACCTGGGCCAGTGCTTTTATTAAACTACGTTCTTCATCACTATCCAACACTACTCTTTTCTGAACTTTAAGTAAGAATTTTAGCAAGAACTTTATTTCTAATTCAAAACTAACCTGTTTCAGAAGAATTACTCTGGAATTCATGATTTCCATGTTCAGCACCAAAATCTAAAGAGTCTAGAAGATCTTGAAGTATTGAAGCTGCGATTGTCTTGGAGTTAACATCTAGCTGGTGTTGAAGTGGTTTTATGAGATATTTAGTAAGATCTATTGGCGATTGAATCAAATAAACAGACAGATCTATCTCGGGATTTCTATTTTTGAGTTTTTTCATCAGTTCCTTTTTCTGTAGGCGTAAGTCCTTGGGGAGTTGGAACGATATCAGTAGTCGTACTTGTAACCGTAGTTGCAGAATCCGTTGTTGACATTTTTCCTATAAGATAAATAAAATGTTATTTTCAAAAAGTTCAAAAACATAGTGACCAAACTATCTGAAAATATTTAGACCTCGTTCGCATTTAACAAAATGTTGCTTAGAAACTGTATGGAAACATATTTTCTATTTTTGTATCTTTAAAAACTGACAAAATTTACCTTAGAATTTGACTATTTTTTGATAAAACTCAAACGCCATAAAAATACAATAAAAACTCACCTCTTTATCACAAAATTCTTGAAAAAATCAGGAAATTTGTTGAAATGTGATGAAAATGTAGTTGAATGTGGAATCTGTGTTGTTTCTGGTTGTAATACAGAACAATCAGTGATGATAATGTTTATGACGTCATAGTTACAATCATGTTACGTTATCGAAGTACAGTACAGTTTTCTATTTTTAACTTTTAAAAACTCAAAATTTTTATACTGTTTTAGCCTTTTTCATAATTATAATAAATGATAAATATATAATATTTTACATGGGTCAGAATTAGGCCCAATACATAAGGACATGGTCCTGTCTCACATTCAGCCCCTTGGGCAATACATGGGGAAAAAATGGGAAAAAAAACAAAACTTCAATATACAATTCGTCTAAAAGTACGCAAGTACATGTGCATCAAATGGACAGATCTATGTTCCGGCGATCAAGTACATGACCACAAAATATACAATACTTCACGAACAATTTGTTTAAAAATACGCAACCATATATGCATTAAATGGACTGATTTTCAACAAAATGGACAGATCTATCCTCCGGCGATCAAGCACATGACCGCAAAAACTATATATCATTTCAAGGTACAATTCGCTTTAAAATACACAATATATATATATATATATATATATATATATATACATGTGTATAAAATGGACGGACTTATCTCTCGGTGATCATGTACATGACCGCAAAAACCAAGGACTAGTACACGTGCATGAGACGATTAGACATCCAAATACATATATATACTAAAAAAAAAATTGCCAAAGAGTCAGTACATGTGTTGCGAGCGGGCTACCCAGCCCTACTCCATTTTATGTTCTTATTTTCCTCTAGAGGGGGAGGTAGGATTTGTCCATGCTCCAGACCAGCTTTAAGGATGTTTACTCATTCCCCG
>JAUJPP010000030.1:0-27687 GCA_030562195.1 Nipponacmea schrenckii
TGGCATTAGACTTCTGACGTCTATTTCCGGTTTTATAGCTGCTCGAAAGCAGCAAAATTTGCAACGTTGGACTGCTCTAGAGCGTGACCTAATTAATTTAGAGGGTTATTTTTTTCACATTCCGAAGGCGCCTTTTGTCCTCTTTCCAGCGATGCACAACAATAGTTTTTAAAATAAAAATTTTAAATTTTTTGGACTTTTAAAATTAAAGTACATTTTGCTTTTTTGAAACGTATTTGTGTATATCTCGTGATCTATTAGATGTACAAGCTTCAAATTTGTACCATGAATATATATTTTGTATGAGATTAGATTTACGCAAAAGTAAATTAGAGGGGCGTGGCACATACGGGTAAACTTCCAATTTACCAGTTATATCGGTCAGCGCTTTACATCTGTAGGAAATAACTTTTTTCCAAAAAATTCTTTGCACACAGATACCTCGCTGCTTTGGCCAGTTTCTCCCAGAAAATCAGATGTTTCGGCCTGTTTGTTGCAATTTTGCAACGTTAGCAAAGTCCCACTCTGTGCCACGTGTGGCTCTAGTTTTTTTTTTTTTTTTTTTTTTCGAAATTTACACAGGGCACACAGCCTAGGCTGCAATAGTTGCAGCAATTTCACATCTTCTCTACACCTTCTGTTGTGGCGAAATTTCTATTAAATATAAATTGGAACTTTTTTGCAAAACCGGAAGTGCTGCATTGCAACATGTCTAAAAAGTCGGTCAGTGGCTCTAGAACTCGCATTTTTGGACCGATTTTCGTCGGGTTTGCTTTTTTGAAAACTTGAAACAATTTCCAAAAAAATAGCAATTAAAAAAATTCAAAATTTCAAAATTTTCATAGCACACATTTTTTTGCCGTATTTTGCACATTTTTGCAACTTTGCTATTTTAAGACCGATTGATCTGAAAATTTGGGTGCCTTCAAGTGTCACAAATATGAAAACATTGGCAGAGTCAGAATTTTTGCTTCATTTCCGGTTTCAGCGTAAAACGGGTTTAAACTTCCGGTTGACCTACTTGTGCTGTAATTGATGTATCGCGACAAAATTTATGTCAATCCTAATTAAAATTTGGGAAAACAAAAAAACGAAGCAGAAAAAATCCGGACCGGAAGTGAAACATTAGCCGCCATCTTGAAATGTCACTTTTTTGTAAAACTCAAAATGGGGGCCCCTACGGTAAGAGCGATTTGTGTGATGTTTATATTTCTGGAAAGCTTAGTCGATTGCGATCAAAATGTTGGAAATCGATTTTTGAATTTTGCTTTTGCTTTTTTGCAACATCCGGTTGAATTTTTTCGAAGTTTGGGGGCTTATTTCTCGTGACCTTGACCTTTGGTGACCATGACCTTTAGTAGGTCAAAGGTCATTGACCTTGGCTATCAGTTGATACTTTGAACTTTGACCTCCGACGTCTACTTCCGGTTTTATAGCTGCCCGAAAACAGCAAAATTCGCAACTTTGGGCTGCTCCAGAGCGTGACCTAATTAATTTAGAGTGTTAATTTTTTCAGATTCTTAGATTGTTTTTTGTCCTCTTTCCAACGATATATAACAAAAGTTTGTAAAATGAAAATTGAATTTTTTGATTTTTGCAAAGAAAAGTTCATTTTGCCGTATTTTCGCTTCCTTGAAATGTATATTTGTATATCTCGTGATCTATTAGCTGTACAAGCTTCAAATTTTTACTGTGAATATACATTTTGAATATGATTAGATTCCCCTCCAAAAAAACGAAATGGGCGGGGGCACATCCGGGTGAACTTCAAATTTACCAATTTATCGGTCAGCGAATTACGGCTGCAGTAAATAACATTTTTCAAAAAAGTACCTTGCATACATATATCTAATTACTTTGGCCAGTTTATCCCAAAAAATCAAATGTTTCTACCTGTTTGTTGCAATTTTGCGACATTTGCAAAAAATCAATTTTTTTTTTTAGTTTGGGGGCTTGTTTCTAGTGACTTTGACCTTTGGTGACCTTGACCTTTACAAGGTCATTGGTCACTGACTTTAGCTATCAGTTGACAATTTGGCATTAGACTTCTGACGTCTATTTCCGGTTTTATAGCTGCTCGAAAGCAGCAAAATTTGCAACGTTGGACTGCTCTAGAGCGTGACCTAATTAATTTAGAGGGTTATTTTTTTCACATTCCGAAGGCGCCTTTTCTCCTCTTTCCAGCGATGCACAACAAAAGTTTTTAAAATGAAAAATTTTAATTTTTGGACTTTTAAAATTAAAGTACATTTTGCTTTTTTGAAACGTATTTGTGTATATCTCGTGATCTATTAGATGTACAAGCTTCAAATTTGAACCATGAATATATATTTTTTTATGAGATTAGATTTACGCAAAAGTAAATTAGATGGGCGTGGCACATACGGGTAAACTTCCAATTTACTAGTTATATCGGTCAGCGCTTTACATCTGTAGAAAATAACATTTTTCCAAAAAATTCTTTGCACACAGATACCTCGTTGCTTTGGCCAGTTTCTATCAGAAAAACAGATGTTTTGGCCTGTTTGTTGCAATTTTGCAACGTAAGCAAAGTCCCACTCTGTGCCACGTGTGGCTCTAGTTGTGGGACTTTGCTACCGCAAAGTCCCAGTTTGTTTTCGGTTTGTCAATTTTTTTTTTTTTTTTTTTTTTTTTTCGAAATTTACACAGGGCACACAGCCTAGGCTGCTATAGTTGCAGCAATTTCACAACTTCTTTACACCTTCTGTTGTGGCGACGTTTCTATTAAATATAAACTGGAACATTTTTTCAAAACCGGAAGTGCTGCATTGCAACATGCCTAAAAAGTCGGTCAGTGGCTCTAGAAGTCGCATTTTTGGATCGATTTTCGTCGGGTTTGCATTTTTAGAAACTTGAAATAATTTCCAACAAGATAGCAGTTAAAAAATTTCGAAATTCGAAAATTCGTAGCACACATTTTTTTGCCGTATTTTGCACATTTTTGCAACTTTGCTATTTTTAAAACCGATTGATCTGAAAATTTGGGTGCCTTCAAGTGCCATGAATTTAAAAACATTGGCAGAGTCAAAATTTTTGCCTCATTTCCGGTTTCAACGTAAAAAGGGTTTAAACTTCCGGTTGACCTACTTGTGCTCTAATTGATGTATCGCAACAAAATTTATGTCAATCTTAATTAAATTAAGAGACAAAAAAACGAAGAAGAAAAAATCCAGACCGGAAGTGAAACTTTGGCCGCCATCTTGAAATAACACTTTTTTGTAAAACTCAAAATGGGGCCTCAGGGTTATGTCTAATTTCCGCGATGTTTACATTTCTTGTAGCTTTAGTCGATTTCGAAAAAAACTGTGGGAGCCGATTTTTGAATTTCGCTTTTGCAATTTTGCAACATCCGGGTTTAATTTTTTCGAAGTTTGAGGGGTTATTTCTCGTGACCTTGACCTTTGGTGACTTTGACCTTTAGTAGGTCAAAGGTCATTGACCTTGGCTATTAGTTGACACTTTGACCTTTGACCTCAGACATCAACTTCCGGTTTTATCGCTGCCTGAAAACAGCAAAATTCGCAACTTTGGAATGCTCTAGAGCGTGACCTAATTAATTTAGAGTGTTATTTTTTTCAGATTTTTAAGGTACTTTCTAACCTCTTTCCAACAATGTATAACAAAAAATTTTAAAATGAAAATTGAATTTTTTGATTTTTTAAAATAAAGGTACATTTTGCAGTATTTTCGCTTTTTGAAATGTATGTTTGTATATCTCGTGATCCATTAGATGTACAAGCTTCAAATTTGAACTGTGAATATACATTTAGAATGTGATTAGATTCACGCCAAAAAAAAAAGAGATGGGCGTGGCACATCCGGGTAAACTTCCAATTTGCCATTTATATGGGTCAGCGAATTACGTCTGTAGGAAATAATGTTTTTCAAAAAAGTACTTTGCACACGGATACCTCGTTGCTTTGGCCACTTTCTCCCCGAAAATCAGATGTTTCGGCCTGTTTGTTGCAATTTGCGACGTAAGCAAAGTCCCACTCTGTGCCACAAGTGGCTCTAGTTTTTTTTTTTTTTCGAAATTTACACACCTCACACAGCCTAGGCTGCAATAGTTGCAGCAATTTCACAACTTCTCTACACCTTCTGTTGTGGCGACGTTTCTATTAAATATAAATTCGAACATTTTTGCGAAACCGGAAGAGCTGCGTTGCACCATGCCTAAAAAGTCGGTCAGTGGCTCTAGAAGTCGCAATTTTTGATCGATTTTCGTCGGGTTTGCATTTTTTTAAACTTGAAATAATTTCCAACAAGATAGCAGTTGAAAAATTTCGAAATTCGAAAATTCGTAGCACACATTTTTTTTCCGTATTTTGCACATTTTTGCAACTTTGCTATTTTAAGACCGATTGATCTGAAAAATTTTGGGGGCCTTCAAGTGTCATGAATTTAAAAACATTGGCAGAGTCAAAAATTTTTTCTTCATTTCCGGTTTCAACGTAAAAAGGGTTTAAACTTCCGGTTGACCTACTTGTGCTGTAATTGATGTATCGCAACAAAATTTATGTCAATCTTAATTAAATTAGAAGACAAAAAAATGAAGAAGAAAAAATCCGGACCGGAAGTGAAACTTTGGCCGCCATCTTGAAATGTCACTTTTTTGTAAAACTCAAAATGGGGCCTCAGGGTTATGTCTAATTTCCGCGATGTTTACATTTTTTGTAGCTTTAGTCGATTACGAAAAAAACTGTGGGGGCCGATTTTTGAATTTTGCTTTTGCAATTTTGCAACATCCGGTTGAATTTTTTCGAAGTTTGGGGGCTTATTTCTCGTGACCTTGACCTTTGGTGACTTTGACCTTTAGTAGGTCAAAGGTCATTGACCTTTGGGTATTAGTTGACACTTTGACCTTTGACCTCAGACATCAACTTCCGGTTTTATCGCTGCCTGAAAACAGCAAAATTCGCAACTTTGGACTGCTCTAGAGTGTGACCTAATTAATTTAGAGGGTTAATTTTTTTAGATTCTTAAGGTGCTTTTTGTCCTCTTTCCAACGATATATAACAAAAGTTTGTAAAATGAAAATTGAAGTTTTTGATTTTTGCAAAGAAAAGTACATTTTGCCGTATTTTCGCTTGTTTGAAATGTATGTGTGTATATCTCGTGATCTATTAGCTGTACAAGCTTCATATTTTTACTGTGAATATACATTTTGAATATGATTAGATTCCCCTCCAAAAAAACGAGATGGGCGTGGCACATCCGGGTGAACTTCAAATTTACCATTTATATCGGTCAGCGAATTACGGCTGCAGTAAATAACGTTTTTCAAAAAAGTACCTTGCATACATATATCTCATTACTTTGGCCAGTTTATCCCAAAAAATCAAATGTTTCTGCCTGTTTGTTGCAATTTTTCGACATTTGCAAAAAATCAGTTTTTTTTGTTTTGTTTGGGGGCTTATTTCTAGTGACTTTGACCTTTGGTGACCTTGACCTTTACAAGGTCATTGGTCACTGACTTTAGCTATCAGTTGACAATTTGGCATTAGACTTCTCACGTCTATCTCCGGTTTTATAGCTGCTCGAAAGCAGCAAAATTTTCAACGTTGGACTGCTCCAGAGCGTGACCTAATTAATTTAGAGGGTTATTTTTTTCACATTCCGAAGGCGCCTTTTGTCCTCTTTCCAGCGATGCACAACAAAAGTTTTTAAAATGAAAATTTAATTTTTGGACTTTTAAAATTAAAGTACATTTTGTTTTTTTGAAACGTATTTGTGTATATCTCGTGATCTATTAGATGTACAAGCTTCAAATTTGTACCATGAATATATATTTTGTATGAGATTAGATTTACACAAAAGTAAATTAGATGGGCGTGGCACATACGGGTAAACTTCCAATTTACCAGTTATATCGGCCAGCGCTTTACATCTGTAGGAAAAAAAATTTTTTCCCAAAAAAATTCTTTGCACACAGATACCTCGTTGCTTTGGCCAGTTTCTCCCAGAAAATCAGATGTTTCGGCCTGTTTGTTGCAATTTTGCAACGTTAGCAAAGTCCCACTCTGTGCCACGTGTGGCTCTAGTTGTGGGACTTTGCTTTCAGCAAAGTCCCAGTTTGTTTTCGAAATGTCAATTTTTTTTTTTGTGGGACTTTGCTTTCAGCAAAGTCCCAGTTTGTTTTCGGTTTGTCAATTTTTTTTTTTTTTTTTTTTTTGCAGTGCGTTCATCGAACGCACTGCTTTGTTTTCGAAATGTCTTTTTTTTTTTTTTTCGAATTTCACATTCGATTATTCTCATAGAAGGCAACTTGCCACAAACTACTAGTTGCTATTGCCTATTCAAACTGCGAGACTTGTATTTGTTAAATGTGAAATGACTTCATTTAGAGCAACCGGAAACGAGCTGTGGGCAATGGCGTTTTTTTTTGGGTTTTTTCTCTTTATTATCTTTATTTTTCAACTGATTTTGACATAACTTCTTTTGTTAGCTTCTTTCAACTGCTAGCTACATAACTGCAGTTTAAAACTGCTAATTTTATTACTTTTGTAGCTGACTTTTTTAATTTCAATATTTGCATTTTTTTCAACTTCTACAATTTTATTCTCATCCATATGAAAAATTATAAGTAGATAGACATTTTAAATGTGATCTCAAATTATTTTTCAAATTTTTGACGTCACTTCCGGTTTTGAAGTTATTCTCTTGTAAATTTTAGAAACCTAACTTCCGGAATTCTTAAGATATTTCAAAACTTCGTTTTGCAACATGCTACAAATAGTCATACAAAAAAACGAAGATGAAAAAATCCGGACCGGAAGCAAAAGATCAACCGCCATATTGAAATGTCAAACTTTTGTAAAATTCAAAATGGGGCCTCAGGGGATAAAGCGATTTTCGTTATTTTGTCATATCTTATAACTAGAGTCGATTGCTCAATTTTGTTTAGACGCCGAATTTTGATTTTTTATTTTGATTTTCTTTTATTTCCATTTTAATTTTCTTGGCAATGATCAAAATTTCAAAGGCCCGTATTTCGTGACCTTGACCTTTGGTGACCTTGTGACCATAACAAGATTTATTGCCCTTGATGATATCTATTCAATGATATATTCATTTGTGTTGTCCGATGTCTACTTCCGGTTTTATAACCGATTGAAATTTGTGATTTTTATTTTTAAAGAGCTCTGTCACGTGAACTAATTTATAAATAACAAAAATTCATATTGAATCTTATTACAGTTTATCTGCTCTTTGTAATGATATATAAAACCACATATTTCCACCAAAAATGCGCTTTTTAGTATTTGAGAATTTTGTATTTCTTCTCTACTAACTGTGCGTAATTTTCTTTAAATCGAAATGGGGCCTCTGGAGATACTCCGATTCGTGTAATTTTGATGTCTATAGAATGTAATATTGATTTCTGAATCATATTTGGAAACCGATTTTTGAATTTTGATTTTGATTTTGATATTTACCTGATAGTAATATATAAAAACTTCGAATGGTCGTATATTGTAACCTTGAAATTTGGTGACCTTGTGAGCTGCACAAATGTGATAGTTCTCGAAAAGATCTATCCATTTATATATTATATTTTGATGTACGATGTATACTTTCCGTTTTATCACCATTTGAAAATTGCGAATTTCATTGTTAAAAACTGTTTGTTGAATTATGCGTTTGGGCGATCTACATGACACGAGTTTCAGCGAACCAATTACGCTTTGTAAAAAAAACGACTTCTACTCTGTAAAATAATGTTAGTGTTCTATAGCTACTTTGTGGGGTAGTTTTAAAGCGTATATCAAAACTGCTACGCACTGCGTCAGAACCTCGCGAAGCCTGGGGATCTAGTTGCAGTGCGTTCTTCGAACGCACTGCTTTGTTTTCGAAATGACTATTTTTTTTTTTTTTTGTCTTTTTCTGGTCACGCTCCCCAGCCATAACTGCAAATGTCTTACACAATCTGGCGTGATATTTTAACGTAATCTAGTGCTCGTTGTTGTTTAAATGTAAAATGACGCATTTTTGTTTTACCGGAAATGACGTAGAACGTCACAAATTTTATTTTTGTTTACTAACTCACGGCTCGTTTTTTTATCTAATCTGGTTCGGACTTTTTTTATTTACTACTTATAACTTAGATTTACAGAATAGCAGTTTAAAAATTTTGAAATTTTTACTTTTGTTGCTGACTTTTGAATTTTAAAATTTAACACTTTTTCTAACTTCTGCAATTTTGATTAGATCGAAATCAAAATTTGCAGTTAGATAAACATTTTTCTTGTCAAGAAAAATCTATTTTCAAAATGTCGACATCACTTCCGGTTTCGGCGTCATACGTCGCTAAACTTCGAATTTTCACTTCCGGAATTCTAAAGATATTTGAATTTTTTTTTTTGCAATTAGTTACTATTAACCTATAATGATTTTATAATTAACAAAAATTGAACCGGAAGTAACAGGTCAGTCGCCATCATTAAACCACTTACTTTTGTAAAGTGAAAAATTGGGCCTTAGGGGTTAATCGGACAATTGTTATTTTGATGTCTATGTAATCTTCAATCGATTGCTAACAATTCTTAGGAAGCCGAATTTTGAATTTTGATTTAGCTTACCTTTCATTTCCGGTTCTTTTTTTTTCACTCAGTGCCTAATATTCCAACGTTCATATACCGTGACCTTGACCTTTGGTGACCATGTGACCTGCACAAAAGTTGTTGCCTTTGTCGAGATCTATCCATTGATGTCTTCATTTGTTGTGTGCAATGTCAAATTCCGGATTTACAGCCATTTGAAAATTGCACTTTTTAACTTCGAAGAGCTCTGTCACGTGACCTAATTTACATACGTCAAAATTTCTTTTATGTCCTTATTACGCGTAATTTATTCTTTCCAATGGTGTATAACACTTTATATTTTGATCAAAATTGCGCTTTTTAATATTTGAAAATTTTGTTCTTAGTTCTATATTAATTGTGCGTGATTTATGAAAAAGCACGTGTTTTTTTAAATTTACGTCTTATTTTTTCACAAAAATTGGTAGATGAGTAGACAAAAAATTATCATTAAAGATTCCGATAAAACATTTTCCGAAATTAGCCGGAAACGTCCGAAAATGACCAAAAAATGTAGAAAATCATAGAAATCGGAATTTTCGGATTAAATTTTTGCACCAACTTGCAATTTTATTATTCCACAGAATTAGTACCATCAATATCTTCATTTTGTATGTATGCCGTATATGCAAATTCCTAACCGTTTGATCGCCATCTTGAAATATGTAAATTATTGGAAAAATACTACTCGTCCGCCATTTTTAATCCTAGACTTGTTTTAAAATATAATTTGGATAATTATCTAGGTCGTCTAGTGGCATATTTTTCAATTTCAAATTTGTCTTTGGACCAGGTCCTGCCAAAGTTTTTCAAAACTGACTTCCGTTTGAAAGTTCATAACTTTTGAACTCTACCATATGCATCCTTTTGATCTCAAAACAACATCACCAGAGAGGCACTGGACTGGAATCCCCAAGGGCATAGAAGACAAGGACGACCTTTACATAGCTTGAAAAGAATAAAGACTGAAAGAGCTAGGAAGGATTGGCAAGACCCGGAATGAAGCAAAAAGAACAGCTCATAACAGAGTGAGATGGAGAACGTCTGTAGCAGCCCTATTCTCCGCAAGGAAGGAAGAGGACTAACTTGCTAATATGCATCCTTTATTTTTCTGCAAAATTATCTTCATTGGCTAAATTTTAACATTCATATTTTTTTTATATTTAGTTCTATTTAACTTAAAAACAAAATTCGAACAGATTTATAATGTGCAAATTCCCAGCTTTCAAGCAATATATAAATCAATATGTATAACTAAAAATTGCGAAAAGTTTAAGAATAAAATTACACTCTAATTAAACAGATATAAATAAACAGGTCATAAAGTCTGATTGTGTTAATTTCTTATCTTTTGGTCAAGACACAAATTTTGACATTTCCAGTTAAAGTATCACAACCAATCAAAACAAGTCATTAGACTTTGTGGGCGTGGTTAAGCATAGATATTTTACATCACTGTGTGTATTTTTCTTTCAATCGAAATAGGGTCTCGGAGGATCAGTCAATATGTGTTATTTTGATGGACATGTATATAGAATCTATAACCGATTGCCGAAATTTATATGGAAACTGATTTTTGAATTTTTAATTTGATTTTGATTTAATTACGATTAAAAATTATAAAAACTTCGAAGGTGTATATTGTGACGTTGACCTTTGGCGATCTTTATACCTGTACATATGTGATAGTTCTATCCAATGACATATTAAGCTTTATAGCAAAATGTAAACTTTCGGTTTATCGGCATTTAAAAATTGCGAATTTTTCCTATAAAACGGTCAATTCACAAATTTTGACATTTCCAGTTGAAGTTTTCAAAACAAGTCAATGGACTTTGTGGGCGTGGTTAAGCCCAGATATTTTTACATCACAAACCTTAATGATTGCCAGTCTATTAACAAGCTCAAATGTCACGTGTTAAATCATGAATAAATCCTCTCTCCCAATAATCGCAAAATCAATCTACATTCTATCCTTAAATGACAGCCAGGAGACCAACAAATTCTAAATAGCTCGAAAGCTGCAGAACTGTTACAAACAGGTCTAGTTATTCTTTCCAATGGTGTATAACACTTGATATTTGATCAAAATTGCACGTTTTAAATTTGCAAATTTTGAAATTTCTTCTATACTAACTGTGTGTATTTTTCTCAAAATCGAAATAGGGTCTCGGAAGATAATTCAATTTGTGTTATTTTGATGTACATGTATATAGAATCTATTGCCGAAATATATATGGAAACCGATTTTTGAATTGTTATTTTGATTTTGATTTTTTTACGATTAAAAATTAATCCAGTTAAAATGATTCAAAGATATTATATATCTTAAATAAAAGGAATGATTGTTCATTTCTCGTTGTGGGCGATGTATGATATGGAATATTTGGAAGGAAATGACAACCTTTAGAATTTTAAATGATATTCTCTTAAACAAAAATAATGTACAGTTGAGAGGACAAGTGGTATAAGGACGGAACTCTATAAATACTCTCTCAAAGATGTAAAGCCGCGCTGTTAATTTGATGGCTCTATGTTATACCATGGCCAAATTGCAGGATCTAATGTTCCTACTACACCTAAATTAAGATTGATAAATAAACAAATTAAAAGTATCAACGATCTGGAAAGTTAATTTAATCCGAGATCAATTTGTAATCTCAAATAAGGTGTTATGTCCCACAAATTTGTTTTTTCGACGTTTTGTTTTACACACTAATTAAACAGATAAAAATGTTACTAGAAGAGTTAAGAAGATAATGTATCAGGTCATAAAGTCAAATTGTGTTAATTTCTTATCGTTTGGTCAAGACAAATTTTGACATTTCCAGTATAAGTATCGCAACCAATCAAAACATGTCATTATACTGAGTAGGCGTGGTTACGTTCTATTTTAAATGACAGCCAGGAGATATAACAAATTCTAAATATCTCGGAAGCTGCACAATTGTTACAAACAGGTCTAGTTATTATTATGGAATTGGATATTATAAATGAAACGTTTCACCCATGCAATAGAAGGGACGCGCACTGCCTTGGTACCGTCTAACGGTTCTAGTTGTGGGACTTTGCTACCGCAAAGTCCCAGTTTGTTTTCGGTTTGTCTTTTTTTTTTTTTTTTTTTTTTTTTTTTTTTTTTTTTTTCGAAATTTACACAGGGCACACAGCCTAGGCTGCAATAGTTGCAGCAATTTCACAACTTCTCTACACCTTCTGTTGTGGCGAAGTTTCTATTAAATATTTATTGGAACATTTTTGCAAAACCGGAAGTGCTGCATTGCAACATGTCTAAAAAGTCGGTCAGTGGCTCTAGAACTCGCATTTTTGGACCGATTTTCGTCGGGTTTGCATTTTTGAAAACTTGAAACAATTTCCAACAAGATAGCAGTTACAAAATTTCGAAATTCGAAAATTCATAGCACACATTTTTTTGCCGTATTTTGCACATTTTTGCAACTTTGCTATTTTTAGACCGATTGATCTGAAAATTTGGGTGCCTTCAAGTGTCACGAATATGAAAACATTGGCAGAGTCAAAATTTTTGCTTCATTTCCGATGTCAACGTAAAACGGGTTTAAACTTCCGGTTGACCTCCTTGTGCTGTAATTGATGTATCGCAACAAAATTTATGTCAATCCTAATTAAATTAGAAGACAAAAAAACGAAGCAGAAAAAATCCGGACCGGAAGTGAAACATTGGCCGCCATCTTGAAATGTCACTTTTTTGTAAAACTCAAAATGGGGCCTCTACGGTAAGAGCGATTTGTGTGATGTTTATATTTCTGGAAAGCTTAGTCGATTGCGATCAAAATGTTGGAAATCGATTTTTGAATTTTGCTTTTGCTTTTTTGCAATATCCGGTTGAATTTTTTCGAAGTTTGGGGGCTTATTTCTCGTGACCTTGACCATTGGTGACCATGACCTTTAGTAGGTCAAAGGTCATTGACCTTGGCTATCAGTTGATACTTTGACCTTTGACCTCCGACGTCTACTTCCGGTTTTATAGCTGCCCAAAAACAGCGAAATTCGCAACTTTGGACTGCTCTAGAGCGTGACCTAATTAATTTAGAGGGTTATTTTTTTCAGATTCTTAAAGTGCTTTTTGTCCTCTTTCCAACGATGTATAACAAAGGTTTTTACAATGAAAATTGAATTTTTTGATTTTGAAAATAAAAGTACATTTTGCCGTATTTTCGCTTGTTTGAAATATATGTGTGTATATCTCGTGATCTATTAGCTGTACAAGCTTCAAATTTTTACTGTGAATATACATTTTGAATATGATTAGATTCCCCTCCAAAAAAAGAGATGGGCGTGGCACATCCGGGTGAACTTCAAATTTACCATTTATATCGGTCACCGAATTACGGCTGCAGTAAATAACGTTTTTCAAAAAAGTACCTTGCATACATACATGTCATTTTTTTGGCCAGGTTATCCCAAAAAATCAAATGTTTCTGCCTGTTTGTTGCAATTTTGCGACATTTGCAAAAAATCATTTTTTTTTTTAGTTTTGGGGCTTATTTCTAGTGACTTTGACCTTTGGTGACCTTGACCTTTACAAGGTCATTGGTCACTGACTTTAGCTATCAGTGACAATTTGGCATTAGACTTCTGATGTCTATTTCCGGTTTTATAGCTGCTCGAAAGCAGCAAAATTCACAACTTTGGACTGCTCTAGAGCGTGACGTAATTAATGTAGAGGGTTTTTTTTTTTCACATTCCGAAGGCGCCTTTTGTCCTCTTTCCAGCGATGCACAACAAAAGTTTTTAAAATGAAAATTTAATTTTTGGACTTTTAAAATTAAAGTACATTTTGCTTTTTTGAAACGTATTTGTTTATATCTCGTGATCTATTACATGTACAAGCTTCAAATTTGTACCATGAATATATATTTTGTATGAGATTAGATTTACGCAAAAGTAAATTAGATGGGCGTGGCACATACGGGTAAACTTCCAATTTACCAGTTATATCGGTCAGCGCTTTTCATCTGTAGGAAATAACATTTTTCCAAAAAATTCTTTGCACACAGATACCTCGTTGCTTTGGCCAGTTTCTCCCAGAAAATCAGATGTTTCGGCCTGTTTGTTGCAATTTTGCAACGTTAGCAAAGTCCCACTCTGTGCCACGTGTGGCTCTAGTTTTTTTTTTTTTTTCGAAATTTACACAGGGCACACAGCCTAGGCTGCAATAGTTGCAGCAATTTCACAACATCTCCAGACCTTCTTTAGTGTCGACGTTTCTAATGAATATAAATTTGAACATTTTTGCAAAACCGGAAGTGCTGCATTGCAACATACCTAAAAAGTCGGTCAGTGGCTCTAGAAGTCGCAATTTTCAATCGATTTTCTTCGGGTTTGCATTTTTGAAAACTTGAAACAATTTCCAACAAGATAGCAGTTACAAAATTTCGAAATTCGAAAATTCATAGCACACATTTTTTTGCCGTATTTTGCACATTTTTGCAACTTTGCTATTTTAAGACGGATTGATCTGAAAATTTGGGTGCCTTCAAGTGTCACGAATATAAATACATTTGCAGAGTCAAAATTTTTGCTTCATTTCCGGTTTAAGCGTAAAAAGGGTTCAAACTTCCGGTTGACCTACTTGTGCTGTAATTGATGTATCGCAACAAAATTAATGTCGATCGTAATTAAATTAGAATACAAAAAAACGAAGAAGAAAAAATCCGAGCCGGAAGTGAAACTTTGGCCGCCATCTTTAAATGTCACTTTTTTGTAAAACTCAAAATGGGGCCTCTACGGTAAGAGTGACTTGTGTGTTATTTGTATTTTTAGAAAGTCTAAACGATTGCGAAAAAAAGTATGGGAGCCGAATTTTGAATTTCGCTTTTGCATTTTTGCAACATCCGGTTGAATTTTTTCGAAGTTTGGGGGCTTATTTCTCGTGACCTTGACCTTTGGTGACCGTGACCTTTAGTAGGTCAAAGGTCATTGACCTTGGCTATCAGTTGATACTTTGACCTTAGACCTCCGACATCTACTTCCGGTTTTATTGCTGTGCGAAAACAGCAAAATTCGCAACTTCGGACTGCTCTAGAGCGTGACCTAATTAATTTAGAGTGTTATTTTTTTCAGATTCTTAAGGTGCTTTTTGTCCTCTTTCCAACGATATATAACAAAAGTTTGTAAAATGAAAAATGAAGTTTTTGATTTTTGCAAAGAAAAGTACATTTTGCCGTATATTCGCTTGTTTAAAATCTATGTGTGTATATCTCGTGATCTATTAGATGTACAAGCTTCAAATTTGTACCGTGAATATACATTTTGAATATGATTAGATTCCCCTCCAAAAAAACGAGATGGGCGTGGCACATCCGGGTGAACTTCAAATTTACCATTTATATCGGTCAGCGAATTACGGCTGCAGTAAATAACGTTTTTTAAAAAAGTACCTTGCATACATATATCTCATTACTTTGGCCAGGTTATCCCAAAAAATCAAATGTTTCTGCCTGTTTGTTGCAATTTTGCGACATTTGCAAAAAAATCAGTTTTTTTTAGTTTGGGGGCTTATTTCTATTGACTTTGACCTTTGGTGACCTTGACCTTTACAATTTCATTGGTCACTGACTTTAGCTATCAGTTGAAAATTTGGCATTAAAAAGCAAAAAATTTGCAACGTTGGACTGCTCTAGAGCGTGACCTAATTAATTTAGAGGATTATTTTTTTCACATTCCGAAGGCCCCTTTTGTCCTCTTTCCAGCGATGCACAACATAAGTTTTTAAAATGAAAATTTAATTTTTGGACTTTTAAAATTAAAGTACATTTTGCTTTTTTGAAACGTATTTGTGTATATCTCGTGATCTATTAGATGTACAAGCTTCAAATTTGTACCATGAATATATATTTTGTATGAGATTAGATTTACGCAAAAGGAACTTAGATGGGCGTGGCACATACGGGTAAACTTCCAATTTACCAGTTATATCGGTCAGCGCTTTACATCTGTAGGAAATAACGTTTTTCCAAAAAATTCTTTGCACACAGATACCTCGTAGCTTTGGCCAGTTTCTCCCAGAAAATCAGATGTTTCGGCCTGTTTGTTGAAATTTTGCAACGTTAGCAAAGTCCCACTCTGTGCCACGTGTGGCTCTAGTTGTGGGACTTTGCTACCGCAAAGTCCCAGTTTGTTTTCGGTTTGTCTTTTTTTTTTTTTACGTATTTCGACTTTGGCGAAAACGTATTGTAATCGTTCGGATTATTTTATTTTTTTTTTTTTTTTTTTTTAATTCTTGGATGAGTTTGCAGACAAACTGGTAAAAGGTGCAGAAATTCTAAATCTACAGTTGATCTTAGAATGATTTCTATTATCAAATAAAACAAAACCGGAAGTTCTATCTCTGACAGGAAGTGAGAACCGGAAGTTCAGGTTTTTTTGCTTTAGCAAGTTTATTTTCAGTTCGATTTTGACCGGATTTTCAGATTTGAAAACTTCAATGTATTTGTCAAATAACAATTATAGGTTTTATGCAATTAGGTTAAATATTTTACCCACGATTTGCAATTCAATATTCAAGGGTCATCGGCAAAAATTTCAGACCGTGATTTCTCCTTTAATATAAATGGTAAAATTTTGAAACTTTACCAGTTGATAGGCGATATGTTTATAATTTTTGAAAAAATGTGAAAAAAAAATTCCACTTCCGGTTTAGCCTCAAATGACGTAATTACGTAACTTCCGGTCTATAACTGCTAGGTGAAAAGTGAAAACTGTTTTATAAATAACTTGTCAATAGTAATTGATTTGACCTAAATAATTAGGTCAAGCTGCCATATCGGCCGCCATTTTGAATTTTCGTTACAATTCTTAAATCCGAAATTCAGACACTACTGATAGACCGATTTTGATGAAATTTAGCACATAGATACAATGGAACATTATCTACCTTTTCTTGGAGACCGATTTTCAAATTTCGTATTTTCTTTCTAATTATTTAAATTTCGATTTTTTCAAAATTAGGTCACTTTAACGGGTACGGAAGGTGTGACCCACTTAATCTATGACCTTGAAAATTAGGTCAAATAATATTCAATATATTGTCTACGAGTAGATATTTTTTAATTTGGCTTACTTAAAAAATTCATAGAGATAAGTGTACTTAAATACAGCAAAAATTGATAATTTTCATATTTTCGCCATCATTAACCGTTACGGAAGGTGTGACCTAATTATTTTATGACTTTGAAAACTTGGTCAAATGATATTCAATATATTGTCTAGATGTAGGTAATTGCAACTTTAGCCTATATAATATTTTAAGGCTCTCGAAATACGTTCATAATTGTAAGCAATTCTAGTTTTTTTTTTTTTTTTTTTCGAAATTTACACAGGGCACACAGCCTAGGCTGCGATAGTTGCAGCAATTTCACATCTTCTCTACACCTTCTGTTGTGGCGAAATTTCTATTAAATATAAATTGGAACATTTTTGCAAAACCGGAAGTGCTGCATTGCAACATGTCTAAAAAGTCGGTCAGTGGCTCTAGAACTCGCATTTTTGGACCGATTTTCGTCGGGTTTGCATTTTTGAAAACTTGAAACAATTTCCAACAAAATAGCAATTAAAAAAATTCGAAATTCGAAATTTCATAGCACACATTTTTTTTGCCGTATTTTGCACATTTTTGCAACTTTGCTATTTTAAGACCGATTGATCTGAAAATTTGGGTGCCTTCAAGTGTCACGAATATGAAAACATTGGCAGAGTCAGAATTTTTGCTTCATTTCCGGTTTCAGCGTAAAACGGGTTTAAACTTCCGGTTGACCTACTTGTGCTGTAATTGATGTATCGCAACAAAATTTATGTCAATCCTAATTAAATTGGAAGACAAAAAAACGAAGCAGAAAAAATCCGGACCGGAAGTGAAACATTAGCCGCCATCTTGAAATGTCACTTTTTTGTAAAACTCAAAATGGGGCCTCTACGGTAAGAGCGATTTGTGTGATGTTTATATTTCTGGAAAGCTTAGTCGATTGCGATCAAAATGTTGGAAATCGATTTTTGAATTTTGCTTTTGCTTTTTTGCAACATCCGGTTGAATTTTTTTCGAAGTTCGGGGGCTTATTTCTCGTGACCTTGACCTTTGGTGACCATGACCTTTAGTAGGTCAAAGGTCATTGACCTTGGCTATCAGTTGATACTTTGAACTTTGACCTCCGACGTCTACTTCCGGTTTTATAGCTGCCCGAAAACAGCAAAATTCGCAACTTTGGGCTGCTCCAGAGCGTGACCTAATTAATTTAGAGTGTTAATTTTTTCAGATTCTTAGATTGTTTTTTGTCCTCTTTCCAACGATATATAACAAAAGTTTGTAAAATGAAAATTGAATTTTTTGATTTTTGCAAAGAAAAGTACATTTTGCCGTATTTTCGCTTCCTTGAAATGTATGTGTGTATATCTCGTGATCTATTAGCTGTACAAGCTTCAAATTTTTACTGTGAATATACATTTTGAATATGATTAGATTCCCCTCCAATAAAACGAAATGGGCGTGGCACATCCGGGTGAACTTCAAATTTACCATTTATATCGGTCAGCGAATTACGGCTGCAGTAAATAACATTTTTCAAAAAAGTACCTTGCATACATATATCTCATTACTTTGGCCAGTTTATCCCAAAAAATCAAATGTTTCTACCTGTTTGTTGCAATTTTGCGACATTTGCAAAAAATCAGTTTTTTTTTTAGTTTGGGGGCTTGTTTCTAGTGACTTTGACCTTTGGTGACCTTGACCTTTACAAGGTCATTGGTCACTGACTTTAGCTATCAGTTGACAATTTGGCATTAGACTTCTGACGTCTACTTCCGGTTTAAAGCTGCCCGAAAACAGAAAAACTCGCAACTTTGGACTGCTCTAGAGCGTGACCTAATTAATTTAGAGGGTTATTTTTTTCAGATTCTTAAGGCGTCTTTTGTCCTCTTTCTAGCGATGTACAACAAAAGTTTTCAAAATGAAAATTTAATTTTTGCACTTTTAAAACGAAAGTACATTTTGCTTTTTTGAAACGTATTTGTGTATATCTCGTGATCTATTAGATGTACAAGCTTCAAATTTGAACCATGAATATATATTTTGTATGAGATTAGATTTACGCAAAAGTAAATTAGATGGGCGTGGCACATACGGGTAAACTTCCAATTTACCAGTTATATCGGTCAGCGCTTTACATATGTAGGAAATAACATTTTTCCAAAAAATTCTTTGCACACAGATACTTCGTTGCTTTGGCCAGTTTCTTCCAGAAAATCAGATGTTTCGGCCTGTTTGTTGCAATTTTGCAACGTTAGCAAAGTCCCACTCTGTGCCACGTGTGGCTCTAGTTGTGGGACTTTGCTACCGCAAAGTCCCAGTTTGTTTTCGGTTTGTCTTTTTTTTTTTTTTTTTTTTTTTGCAGTGCGTTCATCGAACGCACTGCTTTGTTTTCGAAATGACTATTTTTTTTTTTTTTTTTTCGAATTTTACCCTCGATTGTTTTCTAAGAAGGCAACATGCCACAAACTACCTGTAACTGTTTGCTATTCAAACTGTGAGACTTGTAACTTTTAAATGTAAAATGATGACATTTAGTTCAACCGGAAACGAGCTGTGGGCAATAGCGCCATTTTGGTTTTTGCACTTTATTACCTCTATTTTTCGACTGATTTTTACATAACTTCTTTTGTTAGCTTCTTAAAACTGCTAGCTACTTAACTGCAGTTTAAAACTGCTAATTTCATTACTTTTGTAGCTGACTTTTTTCATTTCAATTTTTGCATTTTTTTCAACTTCTACAATTTTATTCCCATCCACCCGAAAACTTACAGGTAGATAGACATTGTAAATGCGATCAAAAATTATTTTTCAAATTTTCGACATCACTTCCGGTTTCAAAGTTATTCGCTTTTAAAAATTAAAATTTTATTTCCTGAATTCTTAAGATATTTCAAAAATTCTTTTTGTATTAAGCTAGAAAAAGTCATACAAAAAAACGAAGATGAAAAAATCCGGACCGGAAGCAAATGATAAGCCGCCATATTGAAATGTCAAACTTTTGTAAATTTTAAAATTCAAGTTCAGGGGATAAAGCGATTTTCGTTATTTTTTCGTATCTAATGACTAGAGTCGATTGCGCAACTTTATTTGGGAGCCGATTTTTGAATTTGGATTTGGATTTTCTTTTATTTTTATTTTAATATTTTTGGTAATGTCAAAAACTTTAAAGGCCCATATTTCTTGACCTTGACCTTCGTTGACCGTGTGACCTGAACACGATTTATTCTCCTTGGTGATATCTATCCACTGATATGTTCATTTGTGTTGTCCGATGATTACTTCCGGTTTTATAGCCGATTGAAATTTGCAATTTTTATGTTTAACGAGCTCTGTCACGTGAACTAATTTATAAATAACAAATATTTAAATTGAATCTTATTAGGGTTTATCTGCTCTTTGTAATGATATATTAAACCAAATATTTCCACCAAAAATGCGCTTTTTAATATTTGGAAATTTTATATTTTCTTCTCTACTAACTGTGCGTAATTTTCTTTAAATCGAAATTGGGCCTCTGGAGATGCTACGATTCGTGTAATTTTAATGTCTATAGAATTTTATATCGATTGCTGAATTATATTTGGAAACTGATTTTTGAATTTTGATTTTGATTTTGATATTTTTACCGAAAGTAATATATAAACACTTCGAATGGTTGTATATTGTAACCTTGACCTTTGGTGTCCTTGTAAGCTGCACAAATGTGATAGCTCTCGAAAAGATCTATCCATTGATATATTATATTTTGATGTACGATATATACTTTCCGTTTTATCACCATTTGAAAATTGCAAATTTCATCGTTAAAAACTGTTTGTTGAATTATGCGTTTGGGCGATCTACATGACACTAGTTTCAGCGAACCAATTATGCTTTAAAATAAAACGACTTATACTCTGTAAAATAATGTTAGTGTTCTACAGATACTTTGTGGGGTAGTTTTAAGCGTATATCAAAACTGCTACGCACTGCGTCAGAACCTCGCGAAGCCTGGGGATCTAGTTGTGGGACTTTGCTTTCAGCAAAGTCCCAGTTTGTTTTCGGTTTGTCTTTTTTTTTTTTTTTTCGAAATTTACACAGGGCACACAGCCTAGGCTGCAATAGTTGCAGCAATTTCACATCTTCTCTACACCTTCTGTTGTGGCGAAATTTCTATTAAATATAAATTGGAACATTTTTGCAAAACCGGAAGTGCTGCATTGCAACATGTCTAAAAAGTCGGTCAGTGGCTCTAGAACTCGCATTTTTGGACCGATTTTCGTCGGGTTTGCATTTTTGAAAACTTGAAACAATTTCCAACAAAATAGCAATTAAAAAAATTCGAAATTCGAAATTTCATAGCACACATTTTTTTGCCGTATTTTGCACATTTTTGCAACTTTGCTATTTTAAGACCGATTGATCTGAAAATTTGGGTGCCTTCAAGTGTCACGAATATGAAAACATTGGCAGAGTCAGAATTTTTGCTTCATTTCCGGTTTCAGCGTAAAACGGGTTTAAACTTCCGGTTGACCTACTTGTGCTGTAATTGATGTATCGCGACAAAATTTATGTCAATCCTAATTAAATTGGAAGACAAAAAAACGAAGCAGAAAAAATCCGGACCGGAAGTGAAACATTAGCCGCCATCTTGAAATGTCACTTTTTTGTAAAACTCAAAATGGGGCCTCTACGGTAAGAGCGATTTGTGTGATGTTTATATTTCTGGAAAGCTTAGTCGATTGCGATCAAAATGTTGGAAATCGATTTTTGAATTTTGCTTTTGCTTTTTTGCAACATCCGGTTGAATTTTTTCGAAGTTTGGGGGCTTATTTCTCGTGACCTTGACCTTTGGTGACCATGACCTTTAGTAGGTCAAAGGTCATTGACCTTGGCTATCAGTTGATACTTTGAACTTTGACCTCCGACGTCTACTTCCGGTTTTATAGCTGCCCGAAAACAGCAAAATTCGCAACTTTGGGCTGCTCCAGAGCGTGACCTAATTAATTTAGAGTGTTAATTTTTTCAGATTCTTAGATTGTTTTTTGTCCTCTTTCCAACGATATATAACAAAAGTTTGTAAAATGAAAATTGAATTTTTTGATTTTTGCAAAGAAAAGTTCATTTTGCCGTATTTTCGCTTCCTTGAAATGTATATTTGTATATCTCGTGATCTATTAGCTGTACAAGCTTCAAATTTTTACTGTGAATATACATTTTGAATATGATTAGATTCCCCTCCAAAAAAACGAAATGGGCGTGGCACATCCGGGTGAACTTCAAATTTACCAATTATATCGGTCAGCGAATTACGGCTGCAGTAAATAACATTTTTCAAAAAAGTACCTTGCATACATATATCTCATTACTTTGGCCAGTTTATCCCAAAAAATCAAATGTTTCTACCTGTTTGTTGCAATTTTGCGACATTTGCAAAAAATCAATTTTTTTTTTTAGTTTGGGGGCTTGTTTCTAGTGACTTTGACCTTTGGTGACCTTGACCTTTACAAGGTCATTGGTCACTGACTTTAGCTATCAGTTGACAATTTGGCATTAGACTTCTGACGTCTATTTCCGGTTTTATAGCTGCTCGAAAGCAGCAAAATTTGCAACGTTGGACTGCTCTAGAGCGTGACCTAATTAATTTAGAGGGTTATTTTTTTCACATTCCGAAGGCGCCTTTTCTCCTCTTTCCAGCGATGCACAACAAAAGTTTTTAAAATGAAAATTTAATTTTTGGACTTTTAAAATTAAAGTACATTTTGCTTTTTTGAAACGTATTTGTGTATATCTCGTGATCTATTAGATGTACAAGCTTCAAATTTGTACCATGAATATATATTTTGTATGAGATTAGATTTACGCAAAAGTAAATTAGATGGGCGTGGCACATACGGGTAAACTTCCAATTTACTAGTTATATCGGTCAGCGCTTTACATCTGTAGAAAATAACATTTTTCCAAAAAATTCTTTGCACACAGATACCTCGTTGCTTTGGCCAGTTTCTATCAGAAAATCAGATGTTTCGGCCTGTTTGTTGCAATTTTGCAACGTAAGCAAAGTCCCACTCTGTGCCACGTGTGGCTCTAGTTTTTTTTTTTTTTCGAAATTTACACACCTCACACAGCCTAGGCTGCAATAGTTGCAGCAATTTCACAACTTCTCTACACCTTCTGTTGTGGCGACGTTTCTATTAAATATAAATTGGAACATTTTTGCAAAACCATAAGTGCTGCGTTGCAACATGCCTAAAAAGTCGGTCAGTGGCTCTAGAAGTCGCAATTATTGATCGATTTTCTTCGGGTTTGCATTTTTAGAAACTTGAAATAATTTCCAACAAGATAGCAGTTGAAAAATTTCGAAATTCGAAAATTCGTAGCACACATTTTTTTGCCGTATTTTGCACATTTTTGCAACTTTGCTAATTTAAGACCGATTGATCTGAAAATTTGGGTGCCTTCAAGTGTCATGAATTTAAAAACATTGGCAGAGTCAAAATTTTTGCTTCATTTCCGGTTTCAACGTAAAAAGGGTTTAAACTTCCGGTTGACCTACTTGTGCTGTAATTGATGTATCGCAACAAAATTTATGTCAATCTTAATTAAATTAGAAGACAAAAAAATGAAAAAGAAAAAATCCGGACCGGAAGTGAAACTTTGGCCGCCATCTTGAAATGTCACTTTTTTGTAAAACTCAAAATGGGGCCTCAGGGTAATGTCTAATTTCCGCGATGTTTACATTTCTTGTAGCTTTAGTCGATTACGAAAAAAACTGTGGGAGCCGATTTTTGAATTTCGCTTTTGCAATTTTGCAACATCCGGTTGAATTTTTTCGAAGTTTGGGGGCTTATTTCTCGTGACCTTGACCTTTGGTGACTTTGACCTTTAGTAGGTCAAAGGTCATTGACCTTGGCTATTAGTTGACACTTTGACCTTTGACCTCAGACATCAACTTCCGGTTTTATAGCTGCCCGAAAACAGCAAAATTCGCAACTTTGGACTGCTCTAGAGTGTGACCTAATTAATTTAGAGGGTTAATTTTTTTAGATTCTTAAGGTGCTTTTTGTCCTCTTTCCAGCGATGTATAAAAAAAGTTTTTAAAATGAAAATTGAAATTTTTGATTTTTGAAAATATAAGTACATTTTGCCGTATTTACGTTTTTTTGAAATGTATGTGTGTATATCTCGTGATCTATTGGATGTACAAACTTCACATTTGTACTGTGAATATACATTTTGAATGTGCTTAGATTCACGCTGAAAAGAATTAGATGGGCGTGGCACATCCGGGTAAATTTACAGTTTTCCATATATATGGGTCAGCGTATAACGTTTGTAGGAAATAAGTTTTTTTTAAAAATTACCTTGCACAAAGATACCTTATTGCTTTGGCCAGTTTATCCCAGAAAATCAGATGTTTCTGTCTGTTTGTTGCAATTTGCGACGTTAGCAAAGTCCCACTCTGTGCCACAAGTGGCTCTAGTTGTGGGACTTTGCTTTCAGCAAAGTCCCAGTTTGTTTTCGGTTTGTCAATTCTTTTTTTTTTTTTTTTTTTTTTTTCGAAATTTACACAGGGCACACAGCCTAGGCTGCAATAGTTGCAGCAATTTCACAACATCTCCAGACCTTCTGTAGTGTCGACGTTTCTAATGAATATAAATTGGTACATTTTTGCAAAACCGGAAGTGCTGCATTGCAACATTCCTCAAAAGTCGGTCAGTGGCTCTAGAAGTCGCAATTTTCAATCGATTTTCTTTGGGTTTGCATTTTTGAAAACTTGAAACAATTTCCAACAAGATAGCAGTTACAAAATTTCGAAATTCGAAAATTCATAGCACACATTTTTTTGCCGTATTTTGCAAATTTTTGCAACTTTGCTATTTTAAGACGGATTGATCTGAAAATTTGGGTGCCTTCAAGTGTCATGAATATAAATACATTTGCAGAGTCAAAATTTTTGCTTCATTTTCGGTTTAAGCGTAAAAAGGGTTTAAACTTCCGGTTGACCTACTTGTGCTGTAATTGATGTATCGCAACAAAATTAATGTCGATCGTAATTAAATTTGAATACAAAAAAACGAAGAAGAAAAAATCTGAACCGGAAGTGAAACTTTGGCCGCCATCTTGAAATGTCACTTTTTTGTAAAACTCAAAATGGGGCCTCTACGGTAAGAGTGACTTGTGTGTTATTAGTATTTTTAGAAAGTCTAAACGATTGCGAAAAAAAGTATGGGAGCCGAATTTTGAATTTCGCTTTTGCATTTTTGCAACATCCGGTTGAATTTTTTCGAAGTTTGGGGGCTTATTTCTCGTGACCTTGACCTTTGATGACCGTGACCTTTAATAGGTCAAAGGTCATTGACCTTGGCTATCAGTTGATACTTTGAACTTTGACCTCCGACGTCTACTTCCGGTTTTATAGCTGCCCGAAAACAGCAAAATTCGCAACTTTGGGCTGCTCCAGAGCGTGACCTAATTAATTTAGAGTGTTAATTTTTTCAGATTCTTAGATTGTTTTTTGTCCTCTTTCCAACGATATATAACAAAAGTTTGTAAAATGAAAATTGAATTTTTTGATTTTTGCAAAGAAAAGTACATTTTGCCGTATTTTCGCTTCCTTGAAATGTATATTTGTATATCTCGTGATCTATTAGCTGTACAAGCTTCAAATTTTTACTGTGAATATACATTTTGAATATGATTAGATTCCCCTCCAAAAAAACGAAATGGGCGTGGCACATCCGGGTGAACTTCAAATTTACCATTTATATCGGTCAGCGAATTACGCCTGCAGTAAATAACATTTTTCAAAAAAGTACCTTGCATACATATATCTCATTACTTTGGCCAGTTTATCCCAAAAAATCAAATGTTTCTACCTGTTTGTTGCAATTTTGCGACATTTGCAAAAAATCAGTTTTTTTTTTAGTTTGGGGGCTTGTTTCCAGTGACTTTGACCTTTGGTGACCTTGACCTTTACAAGGTCATTGGTCACTGACTTTAGCTATCAGTTGACAATTTGGCATTAGACTTCTGACGTCTATTTCCGGTTTTATAGCTGCTCGAAAGCAGCAAAATTTGCAAAGTTGGACTGCTCTAGAGCGTGACCTAATTAATTTAGAGGGTTATTTTTTTCACATTCCGAAGGCGCCTTTTGTCCTCTTTCCAGCGATGCACAACAAAAGTTTTTAAAATGAAAATTTAATTTTTGGACTTTTAAAATTAAAGTACATTTTGCTTTTTTGAAACGTATTTGTGTATATCTCTTGATCTATTAGATGTACAAGCTTCAAATTTGTACCATGAATATATATTTTGTATGAGATTAGATTTACGCAAAAGTAAATTAGATGGGCGTGGCACATACGGGTAAACTTCCAATTTACCAGTTATATCGGTCAGCGCTTTACATCTGTAGGAAATAACATTTTTCCAAAAAATTCTTTGCACACAGATACTTCGTTGCTTTGGCCAGTTTCTCCCAGAAAATCAGATGTTTCGGCCTGTTTGTTGCAATTTTGCAACGTTAGCAAAGTCCCACTCTGTGCCACGTGTGGCTCTAGTTGCAGTGCGTTCATCGAACGCACTGCTTTGTTTTCGAAATGTTTTTTTTTTTTTTTTTTCGAATTTCACATTCGATTATTCTCATAGAAGGCAACTTGCCACAAACTACTAGTTGCTATTGCCTATTCAAACTGCGAGACTTGTATTTGTTAAATGTGAAATGACTTCATTTAGAGCAACCGGAAACGAGCTGTGGGCAATGGCGTTTTTTTGGTTTTTGCTCTTTATTATCTTTATTTTTCAACTGATTTTGACATAACTTCTTTTGTTAGCTTCTTTCAACTGCTAGCTACATAACTGCAGTTTAAAACTTCTAATTTTATTACTTTTGTAGCTGACTTTTTTAATTTCAATATTTGCGTTTTTTTCAACTTCTACAATTTTATTCTCATCCATCTGAAAAATTATAAGTAGATAGACATTTTAAATGCGATCTCAAATTATTTTTCAAATTTTTGACGTCACTTCCGGTTTTGAAGTTATTCTCTTGTAAATTTTAGAAACCTAACTTCCGGAATTCTTAAGATATTTCAAAACTTCGTTTTGCAACATGCTACAAATAGTCATACAAAAAAACGAAGATGAAAAAATCCGGACCGGAAGCAAAAGATCAACCGCCATATTGAAATGTCAAACTTTTGAAAAATTCAAAATGGGGCCTCAGGGGATAATTCGATTTTCGTTATTTTTTCATATCTAATAACTAGAGTCGATTGCGCAATTTTGTTTAGAAGCCGAATTTTGATTTTTTATTTTGATTTTCTTTTATTTCCATTTTAATTTTCTTGGTAATGACCAAAATTTCAAAGGCCCGTATTTCGTGACCTTGACCTTTGGTGACCTTGTGACCATAACACGATTTATTGCCCTTGATGATATCTATTCAATGATATATTCATTTATGTTGTCCGATGTCTACTTCCGGTTTTATAACCGATTGAAATTTGTGATTTTTATTTTTAAAGAGCTCTGTCACGTGAACTAATTTATAAATAACAAAAATTCATATTGAATCTTATTACAGTTTATCTGCTCTTTGTAATGATATATAAAACCACATATTTCCACCAAAAATGCGCTTTTTAGTATTTGAGAATTTTGTATTTCTTCTCTACTAACTGTGCGTAATTTTCTTTAAATCGAAATGGGGCCTCTGGAGATACTCCGATTCGTGTAATTTTGATGTCTATACAATGTAATATTGATTTCTGAATCATATTTGGAAACCGATTTTTGAATTTTGATTTTGATTTTGATATTTACCTGATAGTAATATATAAAAACTTCGAATGGTCATATATTGTAACCTTGAAATTTGGTGACCTTGTGAGCTGCACAAATGTGATAGCTCTCGAAAAGATCTATCCATTGATATATTATATTTTGATGTGCGATGTATACTTTCCGTTTTATCACCATTTGAAAATTGCGAATTTCATTGTTAAAAACTGTTTGTTGAATTATGCGTTTGGGCAATCTACA
>JAUJPP010000260.1:0-13602 GCA_030562195.1 Nipponacmea schrenckii
AGTTCTTTCAGTCCTCATTATCCATAAAAAAATGTATTATCTATTCTGATTCTCTGTCTGCATTACAAGCTATTCATAACATCCAGCTTGTGCACCCAATAATCGGAGATATTTACAAGCTCTCTGGGCCAAAAAAGGACATTGTCCTTTGTTGGCTTCCCAGTCACATGGACATACGGGGAAATGACAAGGCAGATGCGGCGGCTAAGGCTGCTTTGTCACTGCCTGTCCTCCCCTTGTCCTTGCCTTATACCGACTTTAAGTCGGTGATAAGGACTTTTATTTTGCAACGATGGCAGCAAAAATGGGATGCTGCAGATACAAACAAACTTCATGCCATCAAGCCTCTTTTGGGGGACTGGCCATCCTCTTATTGTGCCAACAGGAGAAATGAAGTTGTTTTGTGTCGCTCTCGTCTTGGACATACTCACCTTACCAACTGTTACCTGCTCAAGCGAGAGCCTCAACCAGTCTGTGAGCATTGCCAGGTTCGCCTGACAGTGAAACACATTCTGATTGAGTGCACGCATCTCAAACCTATAAGATCTCAGCACTACCGTGCTAGATCCTTGTTCCATCTGTTTGCGCAACCTTCTCTTTATGAGAAGGTTGTCGCGTTTTAAAAACAGACTAATCTGTATTATAAATTTTAAAATATATTTGTGTTATAGTTTTGTTTTTGCTATTTTGTTTTTAGCCCATTTGGGTTATAACCATTCTGTGATATAGTTTTTAGCATTGTTTTGTTGCCCTTTTTGGGGTTTCTGTGATAATTTTTATTTTTAATGTATTGATTTTCTAGTTTTAATTTTTGTTTTTATTTTAAATCGTATTCAAGTGCTATATAGCCCGTTTTGGTGCTGATGCACTTTAATACATTTCATTTCATTTCATTTATTCGCATATTAATGAAAAAGACCGTCATACTCCATATATAAAAATAGCGGGAGAGTAGTAGGGGGCTAGGAACTTTGGTTGCTAGGCAACGGATGACGTCATCGTTGGTTGCTAAGGAGATGGACGTCATATGACGTCACTTCCGTTGCTTCATCTGTGGGGAATCCTTTTGGGGAAACCCTGTGGGGAATCTCTTGGGGCAATACCAAAGGTAATCCCTCTATGGGAAAACCCCGGGAAAATGCCTGTCGGGAAAGGGGAAAAACTCTTTTCATTTGATTAGGTAGCCCTGAAAAGGGCTGTTTTGATTGGACTTGGGCGTTACGAACTTTTCACATTAGTCAAAAAACGGCCGCCTACACGTACAAACTTCTTTCGGTTTCTTTGGACATATTCTCCGATGTTAAGGAATGCGCCAAAACGTCGGTCGTACAATAGCCATACACTAGAGGCACTGAAACCAATCATCCTCTGGATGGTGGTAATAGGCCATTGGTCTAGCCTTATGACAAATCTCGCATTCCTTGACACCTGGTTTGTCCATGGCGAATATATTTCTTCCAGTCAAAGCACGCTGTTTTATAAGGTCAGAGATCACGTGTGAGATCACGTGACTATTTCCAAGCTTTTGATTGGTTATAATAAAAGTTGACTTAAACAATATATATTATATAATATATAATATAATATAAAATACACCTACACTAGAAATTGTCATTAGACATGGAACGATACTTGTGGTTCGAGGATCGTCTGGACACGTTTGTCGATTGGCCTAAATCTAAACCTACAAAACCTCTAAACTTCTATAGCCGAAGCGGGTTTTCATTACCTTCAATTCAAAAATACTGTTGAATGTTCGTGTGTGGACAGAAACTGAAAGACTGGCAACCTGACGACTGTCCCTGAGAGGAGCATCGACGTCATTCGCCACACTGTCTCGATTTAAAAATGATCAAACCAAAAGCCTATCGAAAAGGTTATGGGTATGAATGGAAAGGGACATTGAGAGGCGAAACCAGTACCATGGCAACCAGTCACAAAGTGTATCCAGATTTCAAATCGTGTTGGTCTGCAGCCAAGAAACACGACTTTGATTTTCCCGACTCCATGGGAATTTACTTGTGGATTATGAAACTAGACGAGAAAGGAAATTTTTTAGAAGAAATGGAAATTGATAAAATGAATAAGATGGAATTATTGTTGAAATGTTTACATATTAATTAATGTTGTTTGTGTTGGAATAAAGAAATGAATGTACATTGTAATTCTCTTTTAATTTGATTTGTTGCCCTAAAAAGGGCCGTCAAGCTATGTCTGACGTGGTAGGCTATGAACTGCAAGATCAAAGGTGTTTATCGTTGTCAATGTAATATTTCAAGGCAATCTCTAAACACCTTTTCTCCTGAGCCCACAGCCACCGTTCCTGTCGCTGGCGTTCGAGGGTACCTCGAAATGATGACAAGAATGGCTAAGCACGCTGTTAAATAGGCCCAGATAATGTCGCAGAACATGTGATGTTTTTAACCAATCAGATGACCTGCTTCCCTAGCAACCAATCATATGACGTCACGTCATGAAAGTATTAAACTGCTGATGTGGATGTCTAGATTCACTATCAGAGCAACCTTCGAAGATGGCATATCAACTACGACTAGGCGATAGAAAATACAGCAGAAGATTTCATACCAATTCGGTGTATCTGAACGTCGATTTTTCTCAAAGTTGGAATCATGTTTTACCAGCCGTACAGCAGAAGATTTCATACCAATTCGGTGTATCTGAACGTCGATTTTACTCAAAGTTGGAATCATGTTTTACCAGCCGACGTTCCTCAACAGTTGGATAATACGTTTAACCAAATTATTCGAGACATTGGAAACTATTTGAATTGCGACCCAGATGATCAGGCCAGATTTAGCGTATCACACCCGGGACTGAAATCGCCAGCTTAGATTCCATTTAACAAATGGTCAAGAATAAGAGCCCAAGATATTCAAATATGTTCCAAAAGGAGATGGTCAAGGAAGATATCAACTTAAACGGGAATCATTATCGTTGGAGGATTATATGAAGAGAAAGAAAGCGATTGAAGTGGTAAAGAACAGTGATAATTTGTGCTTCCAACGTGCTATTGTGATCGCCAAACACTATGCCAACAAAAACGACACACCGGAATGGGAGACACAACGAAAACCATTAACAGCACATCCAGGCCCTTACAGTTGGAAGACAAAATGTGTTGAACGATTGATTCAGCAAGTTGGGGCATGCCCTGAAGCATTTATTGGACAGGAAACCTGGGATTTGTACCAAAAGACACTCGGACAACAAGGCTACCAACTGTTTGTGTATTCTCGGCTTCTATTTGGAAAATTATTATACAAAGGCAAAGTTTCCGGCACACCCAAAAAACTTCATCTTTACCATCACGACCATCATTACGATGTCATTACATCTATGCCACCTTTTCTAGAAAGGAATTATTATTGCGACTTGTGTGGAAAAGGCTACGATAATATCGAGACATATCCATGTACAAGTATGTGCAGTGCTTGCCGACGCCAAGGAAAAGATTGTTCCACTGATACACCTCGATCCTGTTTAGAATGTCATCGAATTTTTTTCAGTGAAGAATGTTATAAAGCCCACAAAACTGGAGTCACCCCAAACGCCATCATCATCTGTAACAAATGGAAAAAATGCACCAAATGTTGTAAGGAAGAAAAAGGACACAAGAAAACGAGGCAAGACTATTGGAAGAACATATATGTGGAGAGTACGAATGTAAGATATGTTGGAAATGGCACGGTAAAGGTGATAAATGGTGTTGCATACAGACCATAGACATCGACAAAACACAAGTGGAAAAAAACCAAATCAAAGATTTGACAAGGTTTGTCTTTTACGATTTCGAGTGCCACCAAAATACCGGGGAACACATACCTAATTTATGTGTGTTGCAATTTTGCTGCCATTTCTGTATCGGTGAATCAACTCCATGTCAACATTTGTTTTTTTCACTTATCCGCCAAGAAAGTTTCACCTGGAGGTTGTGTCACTACCAAAAGTCATATTGAATGGTGGAAAAGTCATGACCATTCAACTGGGTCGGCACGTTTGTGACATTAGAATTGAAGAAAGCAGTGGAAATGGGTTACAAAATTTTGGGAATTTACGAAGTCTGGCACTGGCAACAATGGAGTCCGTACGATCCCCAAACCAAGACTGGTGGATTATTCACTGATTATATCAACCGTTACTTGAAGATGGAGAGCAGTGGATATCCAGACAACTGCCACACAGATGAAGAGAAACAACATTTCATCGAAGAAGTTTACAGAAAAGAAGGAATAATGTTGGTTCCGGAACAAATTAAACTGAATAAAGGCAAACGTGCGTTTAGTGAAGCTATTTTGAACACATTATGGGGGAAGTTTGGACAAAGAGATAATTTTAGTCAGACGGAATACATCACAGATCCTTCAGAATATTTTCAATTGATGAATGACACCACCGAAACTGTGAAAGATGTTCAAATCGTCAACGACAACATGGGCATGATTGAAAAGTTGAAGAAAGAACAACACGTTCAACCATGTGCGATAACCAATGTTGTGATTGCTGCCTTTGTTACTGCCCAAGCCCATTTAAAACTGTACAGTGTCATAGAACCCTTGGGAAACAGAGTGTGTTACTTTGACACCGACAGCATCATCTACAGACATTTACCAAAGCAATGGAATCCAACAGAAGGTTCGTCGTTAGGAGAATGGAAAAACGAACTACCGGAAAATGTGTCCATAAAACAATTCGTCGCCAGAGGAACTAAAAATTACGCCTACCAGCTAAGTAATGGTGAAACGGTTTGCAAAGTTCGCGGATTTACTTTGAATTACAGAGGAATGCAACAACTTAATTTTGAGACGGTCAAAAACATGGTACGTCATTTGGAAGAAAATGCTGGTGTACCTATAGATAACCCACATAAGATCGTCCGATCACGTGACAGGACATTATGGACTCGTCCGGAACAAAAACTGTATAAGGCTGTTTACACCAAACGAATGGTTCATTTCAACTGAAGAGGAGAACCTGACCCTATGGATATACTGAAATCTAAAATTAGACAGAGGTGGTTGAAATTTAGAGTTGTCCATGACTTTTTACCCAGAATTCAAGAATATCAACAAACGAATTGTATCGGTTGTGAAACGGATCATCCCAGTCAAAAATATCACAGTTGTCTGGGCATTGGAATTTCATCTAGTAGGCGGAGCCACCCAGTCGACGATTATTTGTTTTTGGCCCTAGAGGAAAAACCCAGGGACGAAGATATAGACGTTGTATTGGGAAGTTTGATTGAAGACCCACGAGGTCACGTGCGATTGTGGGAGAAGGAATACGATTGGTCCATCGACGTGGACAGGGAATTGAGAAAATATTGGAAAGAAGTACCCGGATTACGAATGATATTACCATCATGGAGACAAGAGACGGAGAATTGTTAAGAGACGTTTTATTAGCTAGCCGACAAACAGAGACGGTTTGGAACGTCATGAAGAACAAATATCCCTTTTTGGCGCCAATGGTGTGGTACGATAAAAACAATGCGGTGTACCATTGCATTTACTATCTGGTACAAAGATACAATCCCGAAACCATACAGAAAGCCTTGGACGAATATTTTTCAACGAGAGATTTGAGAGGGTTGCACATTTCCTTTACCGCCATGGTGGAGCAAACCAAAACCATAAAGTCCGGAAGCTTGTGTGTCATTATGAAGTGTATAAACTGTTTGAAACCAATGAAAATATTAGCAACAAACCACGTGACTTGTCTTGACCAATGAAGACATGAGCTATCTACGTGATCTGTTTCAACCAACCACGTGATCATACCACGAGACCTGCCAGAGGGTATACATGCCGAATCACAGCTTGTTTTCATCACTCTCATCACAACACTTGGAGGAGTTCGACTGATGAATCAAAAAAGAAGCTATCGAGAATGTTATCATTGTGGAGACAAGGGACATTAGTTGCCAGAGTGCCCCTTGCGGACAGGAGGAAAAAAAACAAGCCAAGAAAACACAAGACAGAGACATGTGTTACAACTGCAACAAAAGAGGACATTGGGCCAGTGATTGTTCTCAACCCAAACGAAAACAGCCCAGACAAGGAAAATGTTTCTCATGCAAAAGAGATGGACACTGGCAAAACGAATGTGCCGAAAAAGAAAGCAGCAGTAAAACCAAAGGAGAAAAAACCGAAGAAGCTGAAGTTAACAAAAGTGCCGCAACTGAAGATAACCTCAACAAACATGCCACTGAAGATAACCTCAACAAACATTCCACTGAAGAAACCACCGATGTCTCAACTGTCACCAGCTCGGACATGGATTGTTTCATTGTGGACAGCCCATTGAAAACAGAGTCACCTTCGACGACGTTACCAATGCCTTGTTCAACAAGCAAGGTTCCTTGTACAATGCCAGAAAACAACGCTATTGGTACTGGTGTGGAGAAGCTGCCGAAGATACCAAACCTCCAAGTATTGAACCCACTGAACCAATCATCACTGACGATTTGGCCAGAGCTGTTATCATCCCTCTAGGTCCCCGTGGATTTAGAAACGTGCACGCTTTACCTAGAGCCCCGTGGAAAAGTGAAGCCTGGACCTTAGTAATGATGACTATAGGCGATTTACAAGATTGGATGCAGGATGATGCCTTTCAGATGATGTGTGGAAACATGTAAACAAAGTCTACGTTATTGCGAATGGACTTGCAACCAAATTATGAAGATGGAACAAGAAGCTGAATAGTTTGCTGTGTTTGTTTTTTTCTTGTTACTTTGTAACTTTGTTTGAAGACTGTTTTCTTAAAATCCTTGTGTTAAATTAATGCTGATGTAAAACTTTGAAATGTTATATAGAATTTGTTAAATCAAACATTGGGTTTTTCTTTGGAGGGACTCTGTAGCAATTTGAACCCCGCCCTATAAAAGGAGAGGCTTTTGCAAACAAAGGTAGAATCATGGAATTCGACACAGCACTCCGACATCCTTTCACCATGCTTGTATCGGGCCCCACAGGCGTTGGCAAGACTGTCTTTGTGCAAAAATTGTTAGAGGCCAGCATGTTTGACCCCACACCCGAACGCATCGTGTGGGCCTATGGAGAATGGCAAAAGTCCTACGAGTCCTTTCCTTACACTTCTGTCCACGGTTTGGCTAGCATTGATGATGTCATGGCGCAAGTGTCTGGTCCTCAAATTTTAGTGGTGGATGATTTGATGGGAGAAGATACGGCAACTCTTGAACAATGGTTTACGAAAAAAAGCCATCACCGAAACACAAGTATCATTTACATTGTGCAAAATTTGTTTGATAAAAAACTACGTACAATTAGTCTCAACGCCCATTATTTGGTTTTGTTCAAAAACCCTAGGGATGCCAGTTGGGTGTGTTGGCCAGGCAAATGTATCCAAGACATTCACAATTTATGCCTACACGGATGCCACTTTAACACCCAGAAGTTATTTGTTAGTTGATCTGAAACCGGACACGGCTGAAGAGATGAGATTTCGACCACGAATTTTACCTTCTGAATCCCCAGGCTACGCCTATCTCCGAAAGGTATGAAAAGGATCAACAAGTTTGTGATGAATCATTCACGATGGCACGCACCAAGAACACCAAAAGACTTCAGCAACCAGCTCAAGGTTCCACTTTGTTGCCCAGAGCAAGGTTTACTCCTTTGACACCATTGGCTCCCGATCTCAGAGATACCACTTCCAGGGACCCTACCCGACCTGCCAAACTAGGGGGTAGCTATTATACCAGACCATTACCCTCTTTCACTCCACCACCAAAACCCATATCGCCTTTACCACCGACCCCGCCCAGGCCTGATGACATGCTAGCACCAGATTTACGTCCACCACCCGCAGTGACACCGCCCCGCCCGCCTCCACCAATAAAACCTTATGTCAAAGTCAAACGACGTCTGAAAAGGACCAAACAACCCCACGATTCTGCAAAGAAGAAGAAGAAGAAAACCAACAAAACACAAAAGACACGCCCCGTGGATCCCTTGGCTCAAAGACGACAAACCCAGCAAATGAAAGAAATGACAGATTTCATTATTGGTGCGTAATGTGGATACGGCCCGCATTGGTTTGTTACAATGGTTTAAACTCGCAGCCAATCATCTCTTGAACGGAAACATTCAACCTCTACACGGTCAACATGCTAAATGGTGGTCAGGAATAAAGAAATTTTGAAACAATTGACACAAAATATCGGAACTAAAGAGAAATTAGCCTTGGTCATGAAACCCGGGGGTCAAGGATTTTTCGGTGGAGTGTTGATACGCATTTTGATACGCTTGAAAGAAAGACTTGAAAAAGAAAAAAGAGAAGAGAGCCAAGAAGAGAAAAGTATAAAAGGTCCATGGCAAAAAACTTTTGAGTCATTTGTGTCCTTGGTAACCATGGCACCACGACGTAGCATTAAATGTGTTTCTAACCAATGTAAGGCGATTTTGAACGGTCAAATTCGATTAACACCACCACAACGCCGCCTGCTGACTCCCCATAAAAGGACTTTGCTAACATTAGCCAACCCTCGAACAGCTGATCGATCCAAAAGAAAATTATTGAACCAAAAGGCTGGTTTTCTAAGTGCCGTGTTGGCCTCTTTAGCCTCTAGTGTCATTGGACCTATCATCGGAGCCGTTCGACGGTGAAAGGGTATATAAAGGACAAACCTAGGACCCTAGTCTCAGTCATGAAGCCTCAACAGACCTTTGACGATTTCTTGAAAACCACTCACAGTTGGCGAAATCATATTTTGAACGATAAACAGGTCGTGGATTGTTTATGTGCATGTATTGGTAATTTGATTCGGGGCACCTTACCACTATCAGCTTCAGATACAAAACGTTTACGATCAAAGTCCACTTTACTTAGGCGCCTAGGCACACCCAAAACACCTTGGAAAACCCGAAAAAGGTTACTTCAACAACACGGTAAAGGATTGTGGAAACCCGTCTTTCATCCTTTGCTCAATAAATTAAAACAACGATGAAGTTTACACGAAAAATGAGATTGGTCCCAGCCGATGAACCAGAGAAGATTGTAACGGTTAAACCTTACGAACCCGTGTACGATCGAAATCCTGTGAAAGAAGCCTTGGAAGAATTAAGTCAAGCAATGCAACGTTTACTCCAGTCGGATGTTCCAGACTGGTCTAAAATGGATCAATATGGACAAATGTTGCAGCGATATCGAGTACTTCAAAATAAAAGACACACACCAATCATACCTGAGACAACAATTAACAAATCTGACGATGTCGCCCCCGTGGTAAAGCCGGATATTTTAACTTCGGTACCAAAAACATACCAAGGGAGGGCACGTCTGTTATTGCAGCATTTAGAAAAAAAAAACACCCTACTCTTGGAATGACAAATACGAATTGACTCATGATGGTCAGGTGATGAAATGAACGAATGTAGTGGATATTGTCAATGATTTCATTCGCAACCGCAAGACAACCAATGCACCCCATGGTTGGCAAGCCGTCATGAGAAGTTTGAAAGAATCAAACATACCTCGAGAAGCTATTGGAAACGATCGTCGGTGGGAATTGTTTTCGACACCTCAAACACAACCGTCTACCTCCTCTTTAGAAACGCCCAAGAAACGCACAAGTAAGGAACAACAGAGGAAAGAAAGAAAATGGCTATCTTTTGACAGCCTATAAAGCACTCAGAAATACAGGGATTATACCATCACAGATGGTCCCATGCTGCTCTCTACGGTTCCCTATTTACAAAGTTAAGAATAGAAGTTGTTATAGAAGATGGTGCGTCTTAACCTTGTGCATGTAACAATGAGACCGTATTATGTTAGTTTCTTTATAAATTTAGGATGGAAAAAGCCTAGCCAATATTATGAGAGCAAATCATCATAGTGCTTGGAGCCTGGTATTTTTTGCCTCCTAGAGACATTGGGGCACAATCTTGATTTTTAGTGGTCGTTTTGGGCCTTTGTTACATTTAAACAGTCCTCAGAAATACTCAAGCTCTAAGAAAATCGCAAAATACCTTGAAATATACCTAAAAAAATTCACTTTTTATTTTTTTTCCGTGCTGTACGCGGCTGGTCTTCAGTCAGTCTGAAAATTGTGTGTCCTGTTGACAAAATCTACAATTGTTATTACATGTACTTTCTTTTTGTTTTATCAGTGTGGGCCTGCGCAGTAGTCTATTTATAACTCTTTGATTTTCCAATATGGCGGGACGTTCATAATATCTTAAGACATTATGATTTTCAAACACGGATAAATATGTATACCCATGGATTTGAAGGCTCAAATTTCAAAGGTAAGCTCTGTAGACTATGTCTGATTAGCTAAACAAAAGATTTCATGTGTTTGAGGCTGTCGGATGATTGTCCGAAACAAATCAAGCCTGTGCCCCTTTAATATGTTTTTGTCTCTTAGAGTGTTTCTATTATGGTGGTAGCCCCCAGTGGACCGGGGTTAAGAATAGGTCCACCGTCCCCCATTGCGTGTCGTAAAAGGCGACTGAATTGGGGCTCCTCGTTTGCCGTGAGGTGCGACCCGTGTCGGTTTTGAATGGACTCCTGGTGGTTGAGGGTAACATACTTCCCAATACCTCACTTTGGGCCAGGGGATTCCTAGACGGGTGGCCCACACTGGTCAATCGGCTTGTCGTGTTGAGCCAATGAGTCGGTGGTCAGAACAGATAAAACTTTCTAATCACAGATTATATCATTATCCTCCAATTCAATTCGCCCCCAGTGGACCGGGGTTAAGAATAGGTCCACCGTCCCCCATTACGTGTCGTAAAAGGCGACTGAATTGGGGCACCTCGTTTGCCGTGAGGTGCGACCCGTGTCGGTTTTGAATGGACTCCTGGTGGTTGAGGGTAACATACCTCCCAATACATCACTTTGGGCCAGGGGATTCCTAGACGGGTGGCCAGTGTGGCCCACGCTGGTCAATCGGCTTGTCGTGTTGAGCCAATGAGTCGGTGGTCAGAACAGATAAAACTTTTTTCTAATCACAGAATATATTCTTATCCTTCAGTTCATTTCACCGACTCGGAAGCAGCGGCTTGGGTCAATTGGGTAGAAAAAGAAATAAAAGTTCGGAATTTATTTGCTCCATTCAGAACTTTTACTCTTTTTTTTTTATCTGAGTATATCTCCCGATTACCCCTAGGGCGCTGGCGCTGGAGTCCCGCGCCGAGCCTGCGCGGAGGTCGTGGTCCGTGGTGGTCGGGGGTCTCGGGAGATAAATCCTCATATTATTCTTCATGGCTACATTTAACCCCAACCAAAAAAACAATAAACGTAGGCTAACCGAGGCAGAATTTACTGAATCATCTAGCTCGTCTAGTGATTCCTGGCCTCGGTTTCTTGTCATCAATAGTAGTGACCCTGAGAGGTCTTTGGCATCATTGTCACCATTTGCTATCGCCAAAGGAATAGCTGGTTTGGCTAGTGAGCCCAAATCCATCAAAAAACTTCGTAATGGCTCTTTATTACTTGAATGTCACCGTAAGATCCATTCTGAACTCATTTTAAAATCAACATCATCAACATCTTTAATAAATATTCCTATTACTGTCTCACCTCATTTCTCTTTGAACTCCTCTAAGGGTGTTGTACGGCACCCTGACCTTAGTGGTTGTTCTTCAGAAGAAATGAAGGAAGAATTAAAAGATATTGGAGTCACGAACGTCGATCGCATATCTATCCGTTGTGACGGCCAATTAATTCCAACAAATACATTCATTCTTCTCTTTGACAGACCAAATTTACCATCAGAAATAAAAGTAGAATATATAAAATATCAAGGTATCGCCATTTATTCCTAACCCTCTCAGGTGTTATAATTGTCAGCGCTTCGGGCATGGAACTCGGACTTGCAAGAGTTCGTTGCGATGTGCGTGTTGTGGCAAATCCGGGCACGACAGCAAGGATTGTAGTGATACTCCTTGCTGTTGCAACTGTAATGGAAACCATGTCGCTTTCTCCAAGGACTGCCCTAAGTGGAAATTGGAGAAGCATATCCAAAAAGTAAAGGTGGAAACCAAGGTTTCCTATCCCGAAGCGCGGAAGGTTGTAGAAGGGGAAACACCATCTACACCTTCTGGAAAGACTTTCGCTAGTGTCGTTAAGGCTTCTACTAGATCTATAGAATGCCAGACCGACATTACTTGGCTGAAGCGAGTGCTAACCCCGTCTTCAGCCTTATTATCATCTGATCCTGACGCAACTGCATCTACATCATCAGCTACTCAGACTGAAAAGTCAAGTACTGATGATAGTAGTTTTAGTCAGCCTTCCAAGGACGTTCAGCCAAAGGGGACTGGTAAACAGTCCAAGGCAAAACGTAGCGAAAGTCTTTTTTATGACAAGCCTACAAAAAAGCATGGATCCTCTTCCTCCAAAAAGGGAGGAAGGGATCTTTTGAAGTCTGCCATATCTGATAGTATAGATATGGAGACTTCAGAGGTTGATGCGGTAGTCTTCAACCCCCCTTGCCGCAAACCTCGTAGTCCAATTAAACCACCCTGACGATGCATCCAAAAAATAATATAATGCAATGGAATTGTCGAGGTTTAAGCCATAATCTTAATGAAGTTCAGCTATTAATTCAACAATACAATCCGTTGGCTATTTGTCTCCAAGAAACATTCCTCAAGTCAACGGATTTGCGTATAGTGCCATTCAAACACTTTGTTTCCTACCACCATTATGGCACTGGTGATGACAAGGTCTCGGGTGGTGTTTCTATTATTGTCAATAGAAACGTTGCCCAGTCCGAAGTCACACTCAATTCTCCTCTGCAAGTAATTGCCGTGCGAGTAACACTCCACGTGCCTATTACCCTCTGTTCCATCTATTTGCCACCTAACTCAACTCTAATCCCTAGAGAATTGGATGACCTTGTTGCCCAGCTTCCTTCTCCTTGCTCCCCCAGTGGACTGGGGTTAAGAATAGGTCCACCGTCCCCCATTGCGTGTCGTAAAAGGCGACTGAATTGGGGCTCCTCGTTTGCCGTGAGGTGCGACCCGTGTCGGTTTTGAATGGACTCCTGGTGGTTGAGGGTAACATACTTCCCAATACATCACTTTGGGCCAGGGGATTCCTAGACGGGTGGCCAGTGTGGCCCACACTGGTCAATCGGCTTGTCGTGTTGAGCTTATGAGTCGGTGGTCAGAAGAGATAAAACTTTTTCTAATCATAGATTATTTCCTTATCCTCCAATTCAATTCACCGACTCAGAAGCAGCGGCTAGGGTCAATTGGGTAAAAATAAAATGAAAGTTCGGAATATATTTGCTCCATCCAGAACTTTTCATTCCCTTTTTTTATCTGAGTATATCTCCTGATTACCCCTAGGGCGCTGGATTACCGCGCCAAGCCCGCGCGGAAGTCGTGGTCCGTGGTGGTCGGGGGTCTCGGGAGATGAATCCTGTACATTCCACTCATGGCTACACAACTTAAAAAAAATATTAACGAGCGTAAACGTCGGTTAACTGAGGCCGAATTTACTGATTTGTCTAACTCAGACGAATCATGGCCTCGGTTTCTTGTCATTGACAGTAGTGACCCTGAGAAAGCATTATCATCATTATCTCCATTTGCTATTGCTAAAGGTTTGATT
>JAUJPP010000261.1:0-14660 GCA_030562195.1 Nipponacmea schrenckii
CAGCCGGCTAATGTCCTGAAAAATTGCCTGAATATCCTAGTTCATTTTAGGACTATTGGTTGACCTATCTGTATAAGAGATTAGTTGGTAGTCCTGTTCGAAAGGTACCACATGTGTCCAGTCATTTAAGACTGTACGCTCACTGTACCAATACTAACAGGTGGGTACGGGGCGTTTAAGGATGCACAGAATATGCCCTGGAAGGTCTATGTTGATATATCTATGACGGCTATCAAAAGTATTATTTAATAATTGGCAAACGTTGGAGATAGCTTGTCTGTAGACAATCGGTGCCTTTAAATCAAATACACGATGGATTCTATACCATCAAGTATTTCACTAAATAATAAGAAATATCTAAAGTCGTATTTCATTCATCATCATTTATCATCAATATATTGTAGGTCCAGTCAATATGATAAGGGCAGTATAACTATGTATTTTATGAACCTAGGAAATGACACTATACCATTAGACTTTCCTTCTGACAACCCAGTCGATGTTTATATCTTCAGTCCAGGAGAATACAGAAACCTGACCTCCAGGTAAGTCGGCGACTTTATCAGAAATATGATTTCACTATTCTGATTCCACAGAGATTATCATAATCGGCTTCAGTATATCGCTGGCACGCGACCAGTAGCAACTTCACTTCAAATTAAGGCCTTCCAAGGCCCCGTAAAAGAGTAAGGGTGGGAGGGGGGTTGCTGATGGTGTTGCTAGATTATTACTGTCTATCTGAAAAACTGAAATCGTTATAATTACAGGAGTGTAAGAATGAATGGTCAAATTCTAGAGATGAAGAATGATTACGAGTTACCGCCCTTGATACCAGAGAGTCGAAACAGCACTGTTACTATTAATGCGTATGAGATGGGTTATATAGTACTACCGAACGTTAAATCAGCAGTATGTCTTTGATATTAAAATCTTTATAAAACTGAATCGCCGTACTATAGTATCTGAATAAGGTAGTGGAGATAATATGAATTAAAGGGGAAGTTCGGCTTCTAAAAGAGTGGAGTAAAAAGGGTGGGTAAAAGTTATAAAGGTCGACATCCATGTTTACTTTCCAAGTGATGATATTATGATATAGTACACTACTTCTAAGCTTTACTTACTTAGCAACTAGCCAGCTTTACTTACTGAGACTCAAGTCAGCTTTACTTACCGTGCAACTAGCCGGCTTTAAAAACTGAGCAATACGTCAGCTGTACAAACTGAGCAACTAGTCAGCTTTACTCACTGACAACTTGTAAGCTTTACTTAGTGAACAATTAGTCAGTTTTACTTACTGAGAGTCGAATCAGCTTTACTTACTGAGCAATAAGTCAGCTTTACTTACTGAGCAATTAGTCAGCTTTACTCACTGAGTATTCACTGACTAATACTAGACAGATTTACTTATTTTTTGTTGGTATTGTTAAGGAGTATATGATAGGGTTTTGGCAAATAAGTCTTTTCTTCTCGAACCTTGAATCATTCCGAAACATCATTTGATAAAAAACGAATTAGACTCCAAATATAAAAATCTTTAATATGAAAATATCAATAGATACGTATAACAATTGTAAATTTATAACAATATCTGTTTAGGTTTAACTATTTATGTTTTCAATCAATAGAACCAAATCTCTAACAAAACTCTCTCACAGTACATTTATATTTCTACAAACAGAAAATATATTCCAAAATAATCCCCACCCCATAAACCCCTTAAGCTCCCCATCCCCTCTAAGCACATCCTCTCACACATACAAACAACTATCCTATCTACTATTACTCCCGGCTTCTCACACACATATAAACTCTACCCTCCTATCCCATACCCCTACCCCCACACATACACCACCCGATACACACATTCTCAAATACACACCCTCACATACTTTTGATTTCAACTGTCACATATATTACATACACAGTCACACAATTTTAATGTCTTTCTGTATCCATTAAAAATCCAATGCACACATCCATATCCATGCATTCCATTCAAAACGACGAGTGGTTTAGTTGACGAGTAAACGTCCATTCTACAGATCTTTCCAGAGTAGTTTTACAAGTTACTCTTCTGTTTTAAGGCACTTGCATGATCGGAAGAATCGCCTGAAAGACTTAAGAATTCCTCTTTGTGGTTTAACGGTTTGAACTGAAATAATAAATAAATAAAATTTAAAGCCAGAAATATCAAACGGCAGCCAAATAAACACAATTGACTCTATTCTGAGTATTATACAGACTCTAAAAATCAGGTGTTTTGGTTACAGTCACAACTTTAGGTGCAGTAGTCACAATTCCCTATCATAAAGTTCCACAAAGCCTTGGAAATTTTTTTAAACATCCTGATATCTTACCTTCCTGATCACAAGTAGCGACACCTTCAGTCTGTGTAGCTGCATCTTTTGTCTTGACAAAAGTTGTTTTGACAGAATTGATCAAACAACCCACTTTATCACCGTTTGCTCCTTCAAATTTACTATTGTTAGCAGACTGGATATCGTACTTGATGGTCGGTACTTTATCTACAATAGAATAGATAGACTATTCAGGATAGGAACAAGTGATAGATGTTAAACTGGTACTACAAGATCATCTCTTTACAACAAAGTTTCATATTGAAACACAATATATATATTTTGAGGTACTTTCAGAGTAATATCAGTTAGGCCTTGCCATGATTGTCCAGTGGAATAACTAACAAGCTAATATTCATACCTAAAGAAGGACAAACTTGCCTTACCCTCATTTTTGGAGATTTTGGAATTCCCTGTAAATCGCTTAAATCTTTGGAAGAGGCTAGGTGTTTCATCTACTTGTATTTCGATTGTTTCTTCTTCTATTGGTTTTAGGCTGGGCTTGTATTTCTGGGACATTCTAGAAAAAGAATAATTATTTTTATATTTTAAATTTAATTTCAATTTAAGAAATTCTGAAAGCTGTAGCTTATTCTTGTTACCACTATTTCAATTTAAAATGAGCCGTAGCTTATCCTAGATACTACTGTTTTTAATAAAAACAGAGACGGAAATAGTATCAACTCCGAAACGTTAAATATATATATAAAAGTGACTGTGATCCTTGAAATTTACCCAGTTACTTACTGAATAATAGTTGAAGTTGATTCATAATCTAGAACAATTGTTAACGATATTTATGTATATAGAAAAAAGAAAAAACGGGAAATTTGCAAATTCCCAAGTGACTTGAATTGACATTGCAAACTCAAATTTAGCTTCAACAATACATTCTAGCGAATGATAGCGATGTTGCCAGGTAATATTGTACAGTTTGTAAAAATATCTCACCTTAATATTCAGAAAAATCCTCAAAAATCGCAGAGAAAATTGTAAGTACGTCTTTTCAGCAATGAAAATATGTAGCTTGTGACGTCATACGATTGTAGTATGTATTTTAATCGTAACGTCATAATAAAGACAAATTATTCTATTTTTAAATTATGTCCCCTCCCTTCCGTCTTTTTCTTTTTGTTTATCATTAATTTATCTGTTTAAGGGAAACGTTGCTGGTATTTGAGCTACATTCAATATACAATTTGTGTATTTCAAATACACTTGTATTAGATGTAGCTGCGAACTAGTACATGACCGCACAAGAAAAGATGTACAGACTATTATGATTTGAATAATATATATACAAAGCTATAAATGTACCATAAATAATTAAAAACACCACCATGGATACATCACTCCCCCATTTAACCCCCGCACACACAGAAAAAATAAAGACAATAACGCACTCACAGCATTATTTTATCCCATTAAATAACGTTATTAGACATTTCAGTTCATAGACAAAGAATAATCGGATAATTGGTCCACAAATAACAAGCAATGAATAATGGTTCAACTTTTACAGGGCCTTAAAAACTTAACAGTACAGTTCCATAAAATTTGAAATCTCCTGTAGAGGTATAACAATATACTATATTTAAACTGTTCTTTACGACTTATCTTTTAGTGGTAAGCAAAACTAACTGTAAGTCCAAACCATGAAGTGCCATCTCAAAGGCTTCCGTAAAAGGTGGGTCAAATGGACAAAGGGGTAATACCTACCGTTTGCCCATGGCTGTACCTGAAGAATGTAGATATGTTTTAATAATAATATATATTTATTCGTACTACAAAATGTGTACAATTGATTACAATTAAATGCAGTATGATTATAAAAAGAAAATATATGTACATGAAGTACTATTTACATATAGATACACATGGTAATACGAATTCAGTCACAGGACAGAGAATAACGAGCAATGAACAATGGTTCAACTTTTACACGGCCTTAAAAACTTAACAGTACAGTTCCATAAGATTTGAAATATCCTGTAGAGGTATAAATATATATTCTCATATATAGGCCAGTTGGCTTTAGAATAATGACTGACAATGAAATTGGATTTCATACGACACACCGGCACCGTACATATTTATTACATACATAAATAAATACAACCAAACTACAAATACCGAATTATATCAACAAATAAACCAAAAATACACGTATATCAAATACCAAGTGTGTCGACAGAACTGACCAATTTATCTCAAACAATTCACAAACTCACGTAAACACGTGACTGAACCCCAACTCATCACTATGAGAAATTGATTCCACTCTATTAAAACCGATTTAAATCACATTTCTCATGTATAGGCCAGTTGGCTTTAGAATAATGACTGACAATGAAATTGGATTTCATACGACACACCGGCATTGAACAAAAAGAACGGGCACGAATTGGATCGATCAGATATCCTTATGTACACTATTTACAAAACCTTATTGTCTCCCCACTCATTTATAGTCCGAGATTTGCAGAAACTTGCAATCTATGCGATAAGTCATCCTTTACATATCCATCCTTTGCCCTTTCCGATTTCCACCTTCCATGTCTTTTGAATAAACGGTCAGGAATATTAGAATTAGCTGCTAACGATGCACCACCTGAACGAAAACTGTGAAGTCCGAAATCCCTAATATTACGAACGAAAGGTTTAAACAAAACAATAAAATTCTCACAAAACCTGCTATAGGTCATAGGTTTATCGTCTGAAATTAATACCGAAACACCTTTACGTTTCTTTATGTTCCTAAATATAAATTCACTTCCACCGTTCTTTATACCGGCACGATTTAAATAAATCTCCAAATGTCTAACTGGACACAATTTACCATTGGTACGCGCTATAACTGTCCATGCTCCATCACGATAAACACCAGTTTTAGATTGCTCAATAAATAAAGTCAAATGAGTGGAAGAAATCTGAACATCCGATCGAACCAAATTCAATACCTCAGAACTTCGCAAAAAACCTGCAAAAGACAATAAACACATTGTTACAGTTCTTAAAATCAATAAAACATTTTCCGAATACATTGTATCATAAATTTTGTTTAATATATCTAAAGTCATTGGTTCCTTTTAAACAGTTGGTCTTGAAAGTTTTCTTTTTGCTCCTTCAAAAACATTTTTAACAAGTTGTGAATCTGTAGGTGAACATTTCCCAACAATATCATGCACCCATTTTATACCATAAAAAGCCTCTGACCAAGAACTAGAAGATAACCCTTTCTCTGATAAATACAACAAATACAGAGATAATTTAAGTGGTGAAACAGGATATAATTGTGTTTCGGAAAAACTATTGTCCAATCCCCATTTCCTAAATTTCATATAACTATAATAATATTTTCTGGTTGTAGAATCTGCTCTAGAATGTTGGAGTAAATTAGCTACACCTGTCAATTTTAATCTCAATGCAATTGGTAATGAATTGATTTTCTCACTACTTTTAACACCCTGTGAAAATAAACGTATAATAACAAATTAGAACATCAACAATCTAATTTAACTCAAAAGTTATATTATCATTGCTTTACAACCTCAATTTTCATGACTCTACCTACAGTCTGTATTATCATGGCTCAACAACCTGTATTATAATGGCTCAACAGCCTGTATTATAATGGCTCAACAGCCTGTATTATAATGGCTCTGCAGCCTGTATTATCATGGCTCAACAACCTGTATTATCATGGCCCAACAACCTGTATTATAATGGCTCAACAGCCTGTATTATAATGGCTCTGCAGCCTGTATTATCATGGCTCAACAACCTGTATTATAATGGCTCTGCAGCCTGTATTATCATGACTCTACAGTCTGTATTATCATGGCTCTACAGCCTGTATTATAATGGCTCTGCAGCCTCTTAATACTACCTAAAATCAATTTTTAATGCTAACATTTTAAAGTGTAAATCCCTTTTCCCAAAAATTCCTTTCTTCAGTTTTCCAGGAACATAAGAATCTTTGTCATTAGGTATAAATAACGCACATTTCACAGCAGTTATAAACCTGCTTCCATCTGGTGACAATATAGGCCAAAATCTGCCAGATTTCCAAAAAGGAATAATAAGAGTTCCATAGGCACAACACTTTTCCATATGACGGATAACTCTTGTTATCAGATAAACTGGTGGAACAAACCACCCGTTATACCCATACCAATCAAATGCAAAAGCATCAATTCCGAAAGAACCGACATTCCAAAATCTAGAACAAAATCTTGGCAAATTTTTATTATGGTCTAATGCAAACCAATCAACCTGATAAGGTCCCCAAATATTATTCAGATATTGAAAAATTTGTGACGAAACTGACCAATCATCAACATCTTTAATTTTACTAAGAAAGTCGGCTTTCTCATTTTCGGTTCTTGGAATCCATTCCATTTCCAAAGATATTCCATTTATCAGAGCAAAATGAAAAATATCCAAAGCTATATCTTGCAAATCACGCTTCATACTGCCCTTTTCCACAATTCTACAGACATTTTGATTATCTGAAAACCACTTTACCCGATGCGATTTAACACAATTACCTAACGATTTCAAAACTTTGCATACTGCAGATAATTCCCGCCAAGTGGAACTTCACACACTTTCAATAGCATCCCAATTTCCATGTACATTGCTTTGACTAAATTGTACACAATAACCACCATAACCGGAGCCACTAGCATCCGAATAAACAATTCTATCACATGATGGATTAAACCCAATCTCTTTCTTATTAATATCAATCAAATTTTTATCCCAAAATCTCAATTGATCTACTGAATCATTCGTGATATGAATTTTATCCCACCATGATTCGATCTTCTTTCTTTTATTTTCTTTACAGCTTTACCTTCCGCCTTATATATCCTTTTCTCATCATCAGAATCACTAGCCAATGGGTTCTGTTCATACTGCCTTACTGTTTCCCAACCGCCTTCTGAACTATCTGCTAATTTAAGTATCTTATTCCTCTTCTTCAACCGACTAAACACTTATCCAAAATCTCCTCAGCATAATCTGCTTTACAGTTTTTAACAGCCCACAAAGCTTGTGTTAAATCATCCGAAATCTGGGAATTGAAAATAAATTGATCTTGATTTCCTGTTCTTTTCCATTCATATTCCTTCACTAAACATGGTCTTTTGTTAACATTACTACTGTTCTTATCAATACCTTCCTTCAAGTTTGCAATTTCTTCTTTAAACCTGTTTCCCTGATCTTGAATCTCTTTCCAAATATCAGCTAAAGTTGGTTCTCTATCCATGATAAAACAAATCGAATTACTTAACTAGAATTGCTTACAATTATGAACGTATTTCGAGAGCCTTAAAATATTATATAGGCTAAAGTTGCAATTACCTACATCTAGACAATATATTGAATATCATTTGACCTAGTTTTCAAAGTCATAAAATAATTAGGTCACACCTTCCTTAACGGTTAATGATGGCGAAAATATGAAAATTATCAATTTTTGCTGTATTTAAGTACACTTATCTCTATGAATTTTTTAAGTAAGCCAAATTAAAAAATATCTACTCGTAGACAATATATTGAATATTATTTGACCTAATTTTCAAGGTCATAGATTAAGTGGGTCACACCTTCCGTACCCGTTAAAGTGACCTAATTTTGAAAAAATCGAAATTTAAATAATTCGAAAGAAAATACGAAATTTGAAAATCGGTCTCCAAGAAAAGGTAGATAATGTTCCATTGTATCTATGTGCTAAATTTCATCAAAATCGGTCTATCAGTAGTGTCTGAATTTCGGATTTAAGAATTGTAACGAAAATTCAAAATGGCGGCCGATATGGCAGCTTGACCTAATTATTTAGGTCAAATCAATTACTATTGACAAGTTATTTATAAAACAGTTTTCACTTTTCGCCTAGCAGTTATAGACCGGAAGTTACGTAATTACGTCATTTGAGGCTAAACCGGAAGTGGAATTTTTTTTTCACATTTTTTCAAAAATTATAAACATATCGCCTATCAACTGGTAAAGTTTCAAAATTTTACCATTTATATTAAAGGAGAAATCACGGTCTGAAATTTTTGCCGATGACCCTTGAATATTGAATTGCAAATCGTGGGTAAAATATTTAACCTAATTGCATAAAACCTATAATTGTTAGCTGACAAATACATTGAAGTTTTCAAATCTGAAAATCCGGTCAAAATCGAACTGAAAATAAACTTGCTAAAGCAAAAAAACCTGAACTTCCGGTTCTCACTTCCTGTCAGAGATAGAACTTCCGGTTTTGTTTTATTTGATAATAGAAATCATTCTAAGATCAACTGTAGATTTAGAATTTCTGCACCTTTTACCAGTTTGTCTGCAAACTCATCCAAGAATTACAAAAAAAAAAAAACTAGAATTGCTTACAATTATGAACGTATTTCGAGAGCCTTAAAATATTATATAGGCTAAATTTGCAATTACCTACATCTAGACAATATATTGAATATCATTTGACCTAGTTTTCAAAGTCATAAAATAATTAGGTCACACCTTCCGTAACGGTTAATGATGGCGAAAATATGAAAATTATCAATTTTTGCTGTATTTAAGTACACTTATCTCTATGAATTTTTTAAGTAAGCCAAATTAAAAAATATCTACTCGTAGACAATATATTGAATATTATTTGACCTAATTTTCAAGGTCATAGATTAAGTGGGTCACACCTTCCGTACCCGTTAAAGTGACCTAATTTTGAAAAAATCGAAATTTAAATAATTCGAAAGAAAATACGAAATTTGAAAATCGGTCTCCAAGAAAAGGTAGATAATGATCCATTGTATCTATGTGCTAAATTTCATCAAAATCGGTCTATCAGTAGTGTCTGAATTTCGGATTTAAGAATTGTAACGAAAATTCAAAATGGCGGCCGATATGGCAGCTTGACCTAATTATTTAGGTCAAATCAATTACTATTGACAAGTTATTTATAAAACAGTTTTCACTTTTCACCTAGCAGTTATAGACCGGAAGTTACGTAATTACGTCATTTGAGGCTAAACCGGAAGTGGAATTTTTTTTTCACATTTTTTCAAAAATTATAAACATATCGCCTATCAACTGGTAAAGTTTCAAAATTTTACCATTTATATTAAAGGAGAAATCACGGTCTGAAAATTTTGCCGATGACCCTTGAATATTGAATTGCAAATCGTGGGTAAAATATTCAACCTAATTGCATAAAACCTATAATTGTTAGTTGACAAATACATTGAAGTTTTCAAATCTGAAAATCCGGTCAAAATCGAACTGAAAATAAACTTGCTAAAGCAAAAAAACCTGAACTTCCGGTTCTCACTTCCTGTCAGAGATAGAACTTCCGGTTTTGTTTTATTTGATAATAGAAATCATTCTAAGATCAACTGTAGATTTAGAATTTCTGCACCTTTTACCAGTTTGTCTGCAAACTCATCCAAGAATTACAAAAAAAAAAAAAAAAAAATAAAATAATCCGAACGATTACAATACGTTTTCGCCAAAGTCGAAATACGTAAAAAAAATAAAACTAGAATTGCTTACAATTATGAACGTATTTCGAGAGCCTTAAAATATTATGTAGGCTAAATTTGCAATTACCTACATCTAGACAATATATTGAATATCATTTGACCTAGTTTTCAAAGTCATAAAATAATTAGGTCACACCTTCCGTAACGGTTAATGATGGCGAAAATATGAAAATTATCAATTTTTGCTGTCTTTAAGTACACTTAACTCTATGAATTTTTTAAGTAAGCCAAATTAAAAAATATCTACTCGTAGACAATATATTGAATATTATTTGACCTAATTTTCAAGGTCATAGATTAAGTGGGTCACACCTTCCGTACCCGTTAAAGTGACCTAATTTTGAAAAAATCGAAATTTAAATAATTCGAAAGAAAATACGAAATTTGAAAATCGGTCTCCAAGAAAAGGTAGATAATGATCCATTGTATCTATGTGCTAAATTTCATCAAAATCGGTCTATCAGTAGTGTCTGAATTTCAGATTTAAGAATTGTAACGAAAATTCAAAATGGCGGCCGATATGGCAGCTTGACCTAATTATTTAGGTCAAATCAATTACTATTGACAAGTTATTTATAAAACAGTTTTCACTTTTCACCTAGCAGTTATAGACCGGAAGTTACGTAATTACGTCATTTGAGGCTAAACCGGAAGTGGAATTTTTTTTTTCACATTTTTTCAAAAATTATAAACATATCGCCTATCAACTGGTAAAGTTTCAAAATTTTACCATTTATATTAAAGGAGAAATCACGGTCTGAAATTTTTGCCGATGACCCTTGAATATTGAATTGCAAATCGTGGGTAAAATATTTAGCCTAATTGCATAAAACCTATAATTGTTAGTTGACAAATACATTGAAGTTTTCAAATCTGAAAATCCGGTCAAAATCGAACTGAAAATAAACTTGCTAAAGCAAAAAAACCTGAACTTCCGGTTCTCACTTCCTGTCAGAGATAGAACTTCCGGTTTTGTTTTATTTGATAATAGAAATCATTCTAAGATCAACTGTAGATTTAGAATTTCTGCACCTTTTACCAGTTTGTCTGCAAACTCATCCAAGAATTACAAAAAAAAAAAAAAAAAAAAAAATAAAATAATCCGAACGATTACAATACGTTTTCGCCAAAGTCGAAATACGTAATAATCCGAACGATTACAATACGTTTTCGCCAAAGTCGAAATACGTAATTATAGAGAAACCAAAAATACACGTATTTCAAATACCAAGTGTGTCGACTGAACTGACCAATTTATCTCAAACAATTCACAAACTCACGTAAACACGTAACTGAACCCCAACTCATCACTATGAGAAATTGATTTCACTCTATTAAAACCGATTTAAATCACATTTATTATAAAACTGTTTTCTTTAATTTGATTTCCCATGAGATAATTATTGAAAAACTAAAACTATACAATTTTTCGAATGCATTAATAACCTTCATAAATTGTTACTTGTCGAATCGTACTCAGCGTTGTTACGTCAATGGAACTCTTTCGTCTTCTCGCAGTATAAAGTATGGAGTACCACAAGGATCAATTTTAGGTCCCTTGTTGTTTAATCTTTATATTAATGATTTGCCATTGCATATTAACTCTAACTGTGATCTTTTTGCGGATGATACTACGATTTATACTTCTGGTAAATCGGTTACTGACATACAATTAAAATTGCAAGAAGATACTGATGCAATCTTAAACTGGTGTTCCTTTAATGTCATGATTTTAAATGAAAATAAGACCAAATGTATGTTAATTACAACTTCTCAAAAAAGAAAATATTCATCAGATTTATCAATTGAACTTAATAATCAATTTATTGAACAAGTTGAAAACTTTAAATTACTAGGTGTTACTGTGAATCAAAATCTCTCATAGACTGCGCACGTAAAGTTCATTGCTAAAATTTTAAATGCTAAGTTATTTCAACTGCGACAGTTAAGAAAGATCATGCCTGAAAAATATAGATCTATATTTTATAAATGTCACTTTCAACCATATTTGGATTATTGTTCAACTATTTGGGATTCGCACGACATTGCAACGGCCGATATTTTACACAGGCAACAAAAAATTGCTTTTAAATTAATTCTTGGTTCTAAGTATAATACTGATTTGTCACTGAATCTTAAAAGGCTTAATATTTTTTACATTAAAACCAGGCATAATTTTAATTCGTATAAATTTATGTATAAAACTCTGAACAACTTGTCTCCTTCCCCTTTCAAGCCTCTTTAGCTATAAACAGACGCCTTATTCTAGCATAAATTCAAAACTTGTGGTGCAAAAATCACGAATCAATTTGATTAAACAAAGTATTAAATACAAAGGATCAATTTTATGGAATGGTCTAGACGAAAATATTAAATCAACATCAGATTTTAAGACTTTTCGAAGGATGATTCTTTGTAATCTTTCATTAACATAAGCATACTTCCTGTTACACGGGTATTCTTTTCACCAACTATAGGCTTACTTGCTGATGGCTATCTTAACAATTGTGTTTCTCCATGATTTAATGATTTAAGTAATTTATTAATTTTATTTTTCCCTTTCTCACAGGTATATCACCACCAACAATTCTCATTTGGCCTAACTTGAACCATTTTGAAAATCTAAATTATTACTGTCGGGGGATGAGTAAACATCCTTAAAGCTGGTCTTGAGCATGGACAAATCCTACCTCCCCCTCCATAGAAAATAATGCACTGACGCTTTGGCAATTCTTTTTTTTTTATATGTATGTTTTGATGTCTGATCGTCTCATGCAGATGTACTTGTCTATTCCTTGGTTTTTGTGGTCATGTACTTGATCGCAGAATGATGAATCTGTCCATTTATACACATGTACTTGTGTATTTTAAAACTACATTGAAATGATATATGGTTTTTGCTGTCATGTACTTGATCACCGGAAGATAAATCTGTCCATTATTTACACATGTAATTGTGTATTTTAAAATAAATTGTACGTTGAAATAATACGTGATTTTTTGCGGTCGTGTGCATGGCCGCGGGAACTATATATTACATCCATTTTATAAACAAATTGTAGGTTGAAAATCTGTCCATTTCATGCACATGTGCTTGTGTATTTTTAAACAAATTGTACGTGGAGTATTGTATATTTATTTTGTGGTCATGTACTTGATCGCCGGAACATATATCTGTCCATTTGATACACATGTACTTGTGTATTTTTAGTATTTCAGACGAATTTTATATTGAGATATTATGTATTTTCGATTTTTTTCTTTTTTTCTTTCTTTCAATTCTGTAGAATTGATTCTGGGTTTCTAACTGCCATTAGACCAGTAGTGTTATCGATATTGGTGTCGAAAGTAGTTTCATCTATAGTAGTTAAAATAGCATTTGAAGGAACTTGAAGATTTTTGATTTTATGGACAAAGAGATAGATTTTATGTAGTTTTGGGTTGCTTTAAGACCTTTGTATTCTACATAAAGTTCAATTATCAGCTTAACTCACTGAGCAACTAGTTAGTTTTATTCACTGAGCAACTAATTAATTTTACTCAATCAGTTACCAGTTTAGTTTTAGTCACTGAGCAACTAGTTAGTTGTACTTACTGTGAAGCAAGTTAGCTTTACTCACTAAGCAATAAGTTAGTTTTACTCACTGGACAACTAGTTAGTTTTACTCATTGAGCAACAAGTTAGCTTTACTCACTGAGCAACTAGTTAGCTTTATTCACTAAGCAACTATTTAAATTCAGTCACAGGATAACAAGTTAGCTTTACTCAATGAGTAACAAGTAAGGTTTAAACACTGAGCAACTTGTTAGCTTAACCCACTGAGCAAGTAGTTAGTTTTTCTTTTTGAGCAACTTGTTAGCTTTACTTACTGATAACTAGTTAGCTTAACTTATTGAGCAACTAGTTCGTTTTACTCCCTGAGCAACTAGTTAGTTTTACTCACTGAGCAACTAGTTAGCTGTACTCACTGAGCAACTTGTTAGCTTTACTCACTAAGTCACTTGTTAGCTTTACCAAATGAGTAACTAGTTAGTTTTACTCACTGATAACTAGTTAGCTTTACTCATTGAGAAACTAGTTAGTTTTACTCCCTGAGCAACTAGTTAGTTTTACTCACTGAGTAACAGGTCGACTTTTCTAACTGAGGAACAAGTTAGCTTTACTCACTAAGTCACTTGTTAGCTTTACTCAATGAAAAACTAATTAGCTTTACTCAATGAGTAACTAGTTAACTTTACTCAATGAACAACTAGTTAGCTTTACTTACTGAGCAACTAGTTATCTTTACCCAATGAGTAACTAGTTAACTTTACTCAATGAACAATTAGTTAGCTTTACTTACTGAGCAACTACTTGTCTTTACCCAATGAGTAACTAGTTCACTTTACTTAATGAACAACTAGTTAGCTTTACTAACTGAGCAACTACTTATCTTTACCCAATGAGTAACTAGTTAGCTTTACCCAGTGACCAACAAGTTAGTTTTACTCACTGATTAACTTGTTAGTTGTTAGCTGTACTAACAGAACAACTAGTTAGCTTCACTAACTGAACAACTAGTTAACTTTACTTACTGAGCAACTAGTTAGTTTTACTCACTGAGCAACTAGTTAGCTTTACTCTCTGAGCAAATAGTTAGCTCTACTCACTGGGCAACTAATTAGCTTTACTTACTGGGCAACTAGTAAGTTTACTCCTGAGCAACTAGTTAATTTTCAAATAAACTTTTTTGCCCTTAACATTTCAAACTCCCCCCCAATT
>JAUJPP010000262.1:0-13928 GCA_030562195.1 Nipponacmea schrenckii
ACCAATAGGATCAATAAGAGGTCGGGTAAGCCTAAAAAAAGAACAATAGATAAGTGAAAAGTAATTGAACAAAAAAGTAAACTAGATTAGTCGTTATATAAGGAGTAAATAGATAAATAGACCAGGTAAGTCGCAATTGAAAAAAAAAAATAGAGATAGGCTCGATAGTACGAACATTAGATCAGGTAACCCCCAATAGAACATTCAATAGATAAGGTCTCAATAAAGCGAGCAATAGTTATGGTCAATGTAACATTTGCAATGCAACTGCTCTCTCGAAATTTTGAATTTCGAAATACGTGACCGTACTTTTTTACGGCGTAATTTAGAAAAATGAATCTTGCAATTTTTAATTGCATTGTATTTGAGGTCAATGGCCTTAATAAAGATGCCAAAAAATCAACTTTCGGAAGTGGTCGAAAATGATGAAAAAAACAGTTTCGTAAATAATGCAAATAGTAGATCATTTTCAGCCATTGTCGCATTGGGAAATTGTTTAGGGTTTGGCCGCAATCTTGGATAAACTTAATTTTACAAGAATTTTAATTCAGCCTTCAGTTTTTCATTTTGAGTATTGCCCTTGACATAACTTATCTAATGGTGCCTTTGTTTTTTACCTTGACCGTATACTTCCGGTGCTGGAGGTTGATTTAAACAATATTTTATTAACATATTAACATACAAATACAGCAATTAGACAATAGGATACAAAAACAAGCCATAGGGCTTATATTAGTTTGCTTCATTTAGATAAATGTGATTACAATATTACACAGGTATATACAATTTCTATTATTATTTTAACCTTCGGGAACATTACAGATGGTGGTGGTGGAAAAAAAAAACAAACAAAAAAGAAACAAAAAAAAACAAAAATCCAGTCCCTGTGTTATGATTTCATAGACTGAAGCGTCCTGTAGCTTTGATATAATGGTGTACCGTTTCAAATATAAGTTTGTTTTGGCTGCAGGAAAGGTCGTTATTTCCATGGAGAAGACATAAAATATTTTGAAAAAATACCGGCAGTGTATGGATAGTGTTAGTTCGGATAGGTGTATAATGTGGACACCAAAGTAAAAAATGTTCAGAGGTTTTCGAGGTCTAAGTTACATGAGCATTTAGGATTATCGTTAATATGCATTAAAAATGTGTGGAAATTTAAATTACTCTTATTATTACGAAGTTTACAATGAATGATTTGCATGTGACGTTCACCATAATCATACAGCTTTTTTGTGGATGGATATAAATATATATATATATAGCATTTTTAAACTTAGAAAGAGTCGGTTGCGATTTTATTTCATTCTTTAATTCGTTCCATAATTTAATAGTGGAGGGTAAGAAAGATGATTGATAAAAAGAGGTTCTGCATCGAATTCGTCGAATTAGCTCGGGATTTCGAAGTGAGTAAGAAAGAGATTGAGAAGAAGTAAAAGGGACAAGAGAACAAAGATATGGGGGAGCAAGGTCATTTTTCATTTATAGAATGTTATCAATTTGTGGGCTTGTCTACGTATAGAGAGAGAAGAAAATCCAGATTCAGAATAAAGAATGTTGTGTGATGTGCCACGGGGTAAGCCAGTTATTGTACGTAGGGCATCAAGGTGTAAATTTTCAAGTTTATTGGATAGGAGATCAGAAATGTTATCCCAAACAATATCAGAATAGTCAAAAATCGGAAGAATAAAATTATATAGAGTGCAGAGGGATTTCCTTGAGAGGCGATATTTAAAACTTTTTAGACAATTTATCATTTTAGATGTTTTATTAACTAAGTAATCAATGTGAACGTCCCATTTGAGGCATCTATTAAAAAATACACCTAAGTGCTTATGGCTATCAACTTCTTGGAGGGGGGTATTATTAAAAACTGGAATTATCCGGGTTGGTTTATTCTTTTTGCTAAATGTTATGCTTTCCGTTTTAACGGGATTAAATTCTACCTTCCATTTTTCTGACCAAGCGTATATCTTTGACAAGTCATTGTTTACCGTCAGGAGATTTTCTTGGGGATTATCAAGTACTAAAAAGAGCGAAGTATCATCCGCAAACAGTCTAAGATTAGAAACTATATCATGTGAAATATCATTAATGAATATTAAAAATAAAAGAGGCCCTAAAACGGATCCTTGAGGCACACCTGAATATATAGTTCTATAATCTGAAGATTGATTATTAATCACTACAGCCTGTTTTCTGTCAGTTAAATAGTTCTTAATTAAGTCGTATACGTCATTTGTAATGCCAATTGATTTTAATTTCTGTAGGAGACCCTGGTGCCAAACTTTATCAAAGGCGTGCCTTATGTCGAAGAAGATGGCCTTTACTTCACAACCTTTATCCAAAGAGGAAGAAATATAATTGTACATGTCCGCCAATTGATATACGGCACAATCATGTCGACGAAATCCCGATTGAAATTTGTATAAGATATCATTATTATTTAAAAATTTCGAAATATGTTTATGAATAACAATTTCAAAAACTTTCCCTAAGGAAGATAACAAGGAAATTGGACGATAGTTATTACATAGACTTTTGTCACCTGACTTAAACATTGGAGTGACATTGGCTAGTTTCCAAGAAGATGGAAATACTGATTTAGAAATTAATAAATTTAATAGCTTTAGTAAAGGATGAGCAAATGTTTTTGATATAATACGTAATATAAAATTATTAATCTTATCTGGACCTGAAGATTTTTTATTTTTAAGAGACTCCAAAATATTTACTAAATCATCATAACTGATATTGATTGGTTCAATTGTTGTATCGTTGTAACTTGGCATAAGTGGAGGTAATTCAAGATCATTTTTCGGCAAAGTTTGGTCGACGAGAAAATTGTTAAATAGTTCTTTTTTCTTTATCATCATAAACCATGTGCGTTCCATGTTTCAATGGGGGAATGGTTGAAGAAGAATTGCCAGCTTTTAAAGAAAAATTTCGTATCAACTTCCACCAGTCAGAATCATGAAAAGAAGAACTGTTTATTTTAGTTTCAAGTTTAGCATAAAAATCTTTTTTTGTTTTTCTTACCTCGTTGATTACACAATTTCTAAATTTTCTAAACTCTGCCCAGTCACATTCTCGATTTTTATTTTTAGCTTTTTTATGAACCCTATTTCTGTGCCTTATGATTTTACGTATATGTCCATTTATCCAGGGACTATCACTTGGTCTAATTATGACGGTTTTATTTGGGATGGTTTCTAAAAGTAGTTCACTTAGTGAACGAGTCAAGTGTAGAATGATGTCATCAATATTATCATATTTATTAAAAATATTATCCCAGTCGTATTGCAAAATTTTATTATTCAGTTCCGTATGATCAAAATGATTGTAATCCCAAATATGTCTTTCAAAACAATGATTTAATTTATTCTGAAAGCGAAGTGTTATAATAACCGGGTTATGATCGCTCAGGCCAGAAAAGTGCACGTCTGTGGAGTGAATAAAATTCGGACATGAAACAATTGCTAAATCAAGTAGTGAGTTTTTGTGAAGCGTCAGTCTTGTGGGCTCAGTAACAAGTTGAGTAAAATTAAATCTATTAATAAAATCATGTAATTTTGAATTATTTTTCGTTAAAAAATCGATATTGAAATCACCAAGAATAATAATATTATGATCAATTTGATCTCGTGCTTGTGAAAAACTAGTCTCAATAAGGTTAAAGTATTCGTGTGGACTATTTGGTGGACGGTAAAATGTGCCTAAAATAATCTTTTTATTATTTAAAATAACTTCAAGCCAGAGGGCTTCTAATAATTGAATCTCAAGGTGGATCTCCTTTTGAAATAGATATCATTGCGCACGTATACAGCTATAACCCCTCCCCTACCACAAGTTCTGTTCAAAATACAAGGAGGTTGAAAACCATTTAGTAAAATTGAATCAATATCAGTAGAATCATCTAACCAAGTTTCAGAAAAGTACAAAACATCGTTTTCTAATAATTCTGTAGAAATTTGATCAATTTTAAAACGTAGACTTCTAATATTTAGATGAACAATTTTTAAATTCTTTTGGCCAGGATTGGGATGAACGTCCATGCAAAGTAAAAAAATATACAAGATTATAGAACAATAAATAATTATATTTGGTGTAAAATGTAAGTGGAATGCTGATGTCCATGAAATCATATCACTACACCTCGTCCATGCATTCAGGCCTTTGGGTTCAACATTTATAATAAACACCTTTATACCAACAATGGCACTTACCATATAATGAATAGTCTGAATGTGTGGAGAAGGCGATTATGGGACTGGAGACAAATAAATAAAATAAATAAAAATAATACCGAAAATTAATGTGAAATATAACAATCACAACAACATCTGTAATGCGGCTTCCTGAAAAAATTAATAAACACAAGTAAAAAATATACACAAAATACAACATATAATACATAAACATTGGGGAGTCAAATTGTAATACCAGAAGCAATGCCAGCGTCTGTCGTACAATTTTTAACGAAATAAAGAGGACAAAAAGTAGCAATAAGTAGGAAGTGAATGGATGAATGATGCATGAAACTTTTAGTGCACATTGATGTCATTAATGCCGCAGTACTCGATAACTCATGTAAGAATTTAAGGACGTGGGAATGGGAAAGTTCTCCTTTAAACTTAACAGTTTTTTAAACAGGTTTTTATAAGTACAGTTATTATAACATTTAGACTAATGCTCATTCTACTTAAGAAAGTTGTTACAATCTCATTACTGGCAACTTATATAATGAATATATCAAGTTCGCATACTATGTGATGTTAGTAAAAAGGATTAGGGGGAAACATGAACAAAGGATTCGTTGGCTGCTTGGACCGGCCTTGGGGTGCGGGTATTGCGTAAACCAGCACGGAAGGTTTCTTTCATGGTCGTATTTTCAGTAAGAGATAAGAAATCACTATTAGTTTTAACTAACACAACTTTGCCTTCAAGAGTTTTCACAAAAATGATACCATCTCTTATCCACGATATATCTATTTTCCTTTCACGACACATTTTACGAATTTTATATGCCAGTTCCGCTCTTGTCTTAGTTAGATCGTCATTAATGGACAAGGGATGCTGTTTTAGCAGGTTTGAGGCATTGGATTGTTTGATCGATTGAAGTTTTCTGGCATTTGTAACAAATTTACGTTTAGTGGCATAACCTTTGAAGCGCACAATAATAGGTCGTGGTTTCTGGATTTTATCATACTTCTCGGGTGGTCCTACTCGATGACTCCGATTTATTTCATCCAAGTTTATGTCAAGTCCGATATGATGCCCTACCGCAACAACAAGTTCATCTGTGGATTCCTTTTCAGTTTCTACTATTCCTGAAATCCTTATACCCTCTCTACGCCCATATTGTTCGAGCTCGTCCAGTTTATCATTGACGATTTCAAATTCTAGAGTCTTGTTTGCTACCTCGTTTTCTAATTCTGAAACTCTGTTTTGGAGACACCTTACGAGCTCTACAATCTTTGGTTCCACGCGTGAGGCTACTGCATCAGCCAATGTATCTACCACAACTTGACTTTTTAGGGCAGAGATCAATTGCTCTACAAAGTTACTGTTCATTTCTAAGGAGGATATGTCACACTCTTTTTGATCAAAACACTCTGTATCGCTTTCACTGCTCGTGTGGCGACCTTTGGATTTTTTCAAGTCTTGTAGTTCTTGGTTGGAAGTTAACGAAAGGATTCTTTTCTTTATACCATCCATTCATAAGGAGTTAAAGAATGAGGATCACTATCAAAATAACTAAACAATCAGTACTTACAGGAAAGCAGAGTATCACAGTCCTATTTCTGCATAAAATATCCTTTTAGATATAGAAAACAAGTCCTTTAACAATCACAACTCAACTAGGTTATGTCTGTCCGTGATTACATTAGTTACCACTACTCACTACATCAATATTCTAAAGTAAAATCTTCATTTCAGATTATATTTCACAAATTATATATCGCCTCTAAATGTTAATACATTACAAAACTTTATGATGCACCTTTACACAGTTAAATGGCATTTTTTCTGGTTAATTTGAAAAAGAAATTAGAGCAGCGACAAAGACGTCCTTCTACCTGTCGCCATCTTGATTACATGGAGGTTGTTTATTATTGACAGATTTAAAAAAGGTTTGGTTTACAGCCGAAATTTTACCAGTTTCATAATGGCCTTTTCAAGATCTTTCGATCTATGTATAACATGACCATTTTGGTGAAATTTTGTGAAAATTAAATTTTTACCATTGATTTGTATGAGGAAAGGGTGTTGCATCATCTCTTTTGATAGATTTGGGTTGAAAAAAGAATGTCACATTGTCAAGTTGGAAACTACACATCGAATTCGAATTCTGACTACGGGAAACGATTGATCTGCTTGAAATATATTTTATACTTAAGCGGCACTTTTCTAAAGATCTCTGCTTAAACGAGCACTTCCCTGTACAAGTAAGGCAAAGTCATCCACCACATTTCTGGGCAAATGCAGCTGTAGTTTTTAACTGTTATTTAAATGACTGAATGGATGTAGCTCCTTAAATATTCTCAGGGAGATTATATCAATCACGATTCGTGGATGGAAGAATAGATTCTTGGAAAAGGGTTTGTTGGCAGAAAGGTGGTCCCTGTTCACTCGGGTTACCGGTGTTGTGGGTATGAATTGCGCCAGTTGAGCGAGGTACTAATATATTTAAACAAGGCGGTGCTAATTAGTGTATTATTTTGTGGAAGAGAGTTAGCTTATGTCGATAGCGTCGGGTTTTCAGGAGTAATGTATTCGTTGTGTATGGTATGTCAATGAGGGATCAAAATTTAAGGCCTGGTGTATCTTGTTTCATTTTGACCACAATAAAATGTTCGAAGACGATAATTTCGCTTGAAGACTTTGGTGCTTATTTTACATTGTAAATTCCGATGCGTATTTGGTAAAGCAAGCAAACTCGTTTAATATTGATCCTGTACAGTTACCTGTAATCGAATTTTAAACCAGATTATCTATTCTTCTACTAGTTCAGCAGCCGAATACAATTTTTTCCATACTCTGTTTTTCGTTATTTTGACAAAATAAAAAATAGTACAAGACATTCTCTTTCATTATCCGCGTGACGACACCACTCTTCAAATGGGCACCAGCAGAAATAAGCGCTTTTGTTGTTTTAATTCAAAAGTGAAGTTAGTGGTTCCTGTGGTGAAACCCGGCCACTTATAGAAAGCATTGTTTATAGATATTTCCAACATTTTATGGAGAGGATCTTGATTCAGACTAGTGCAATATTCATTACATAAATGGCCGTTTAGTAAACAAGAAAAATAAAATAACAGAAATAAGTTATATTTGATGTCTTGCATTGCAACATTTCATCCTTATGGACCATTTTAATGAATTTGCACGATAACTTGTTCTATTCTTACTTCAATAGCAACAAAAACATATTTTATAATAATTAAAATATTCAATTAGCGACATACATTGAAAAGTAAATATTTGTTAAACTGTAAGCAAGTTTGCTAGTCGAGAGATAAAGAATACAGTGAAAATACTGCAAGCATAAAGTATTATTCTACTGTTTGTTTAACTTATTTAACTAGTTCATTATAATGGTGGATAACAGATGTTTTTTAACTAACTGTAAAGATGGTGAGTTGTCAAAAGCTAGAGAGGATTCATTCCATTATCGAGTTCAGTAGAAAATACAGTGACAGTGAGTGCCAACAAGAAGCAGCTGATGGAGATCATCTGTTCAAACCTGACAACCGACATGGTTTCCTTGCACAAGTCATAAGTTGGTGGTGACAGTGAATGACATTCCTAAAGAAACCTTAATGGAATAAAAACTGAAAGGCGCGATAATACATAAAACATCCGACGGTAATGTGTGCAAAAGACACAATTACTTTACAATTCTGTGAACAAACATTTTAGAATCCTGACATCGCCTATACAGCAAGGATCCACTGTGCAAGAACGTCACATGTTCAAAGAGTCCACCTCCAGACAGGTGTATGGGCCTGATTCTAGTAGGCTATTAACCCTATCCAGTTTGGCTACTCTAGCTTCAGTAACTTCCGGGGTGGCCCTAGCTCCAAACGAGATTATATCTCATGAAGTGTAACTGTTCGGGTGACAGGAGATGTACTGCTAGCCTGTTAGGTGCACCTGTAGCTGAGATAGACTATCATGTACATCGTTTTCATGAATGCGTAACTTTTGGCTTTGATTTATTTTCCTATTACAAGCACCAAGAAAGCATCAATTAAACAAAGAAACAAAAGATTCAGTGATGTTTAAGAGAACAATTTGTTAGGTATATTCAGAACCACATGAATAATAGACAAAAGTGAAGGTAAACAGCAAATCAAGCAAGAAAATTTGAATTATATTTTGTTTAATAACTTCAAAAATTGATCGTTAGATATATATACAATATTGCTCGGACAAACACAAGTGACCTTGTTACAGCAATGGCAATTAAATGTAAAAAGGAAACGCTTAAAGAGATTTTCAGTATTACAAATAATCTTTTAGAACACACTCACTTATCCAACTTTCCATCAAGTCAAACAACTCAACAATTAACTTTCTGAATTCTTTGACACCAAAGTATCTGCCCTTAGAGAACAACTTGATAATACCCAACATATTCATTTCTAATAAAATATTCAAAGGACACCCGCTCACTGAATTTAAAGACTGAGATAAAAAAAAAACTTACCAGTTCCTCTACATCTAAATCCGGTTACTCGGGCCCTATACATGTAAAAACTTATTTGAAATTGTGCTTAGATAATCTACTACCAGTTATCACAGCAATCATCAATACCTATCAACAGCTGAGGTTTCACCAGTCCTGCACTGGTCAACCCACTACTAAACAACAACACTAGACTCAAACAACTTATAAGAATTTTAGACCAGTCTCAAATTTGTAGAAAAATATAGTTGCTAGACAATTAGTCTGCAATCATCTTGCAAAAAATGGTTTCATCATAAAGAAAATCCGATGATTGCAAAATGTCCCCACAAGGGTCAGTAGATGGTCACTGTTATTCACAGTCTGTACTACAACTATTGTCGACATTATGCAAAGCCATTACTTTCTTCATCACATGCATGTTACAGTATTAAAACATTGTAATGTATGTTTATTAGGTCCTTTGAATTTAACCCATTGCCGGAAATCAGATTACGATTGAATTGATATGTTACTGATCGAATCGTTTTATTTACTATAATTTTCAGATCTGTTTAAAAAGGAATTTAATTTTAATCAATTTTTGATTTTTCAGTGATATTTCGCCAGAATACTATTCTCATATCAGAATTCACCGAGGAAGATTAGAAAAAGGTCTAAATAGTGAAAGATTTACAGTATACCAAACAATATTTTTAACCTATGGAAACGGTACTGAACGTTCTCTTAAACGTCATTGCCAAGTGTGGAATACAAGGGAAGAGGGCTTATATTTTATCACGGACAGTGCCTGAAATTTGTTTCATTTATAATGTATATGGTAATAAAATATTATACATTGATTTTGGTTTTGTCGGTGGTTTTGTACATTAAAATGTAGAAATAAAGTATGATTGAAGCCTTATAACAAGTAGGCCTAACATTGTGGCATTAGAATAAATGGATATCAAGTATAGGATAATGACAGAGGACGATTTTACGATGTAATAATCCAAGAAAGAGAAAGCGGATTGTAGAATACCTGGTTTGTTGCAAATAAATTGAAATGCAATTATTTTGATACATGTTTCCACTTAAAGCCACGTTCTAACTATTCCGAATCAGCTTCAAGTCGTCGTGTCTATCCTTTATCATTTGACTTGGACAAGATGGCAGCCATCATGGGCGAGATATTGAATATGTGGACGCATATTGTCGTCGCCCCTGTCCGTCATTCTGTCGGTCCGTCGGTCCGTGCGTCAACATTTTTTGTAGACATAATAGAAGTACAATTTTCAATTGATTTGTATAAAACTTAGTGTGAGCGTTAGAATTCGATTTTGATGAACGGTTTTTTAGTTATTGCAATATATGTTGTAGACGCAATAAAAGCTACAATTTTCAATTGATTTTAATGAAACTTGATGTGAGCATTGGAATTGATAAGACGTCGGTCAAGTTTGAATTTAAAGATTTTTTGATGAACAGTTTTTTAGTGATTGCCCTTGACTTAGTTATATCACGTCAACATTTATTGTTGATGCAATAGAAGCTCAAATTTTCAATGGATTTGAATGAAACTTGGTATGAACATTGGAATTGAAAAGTCGGTGGTCAGGTTTTGAATTTGAAGATTTTTCGATGAATGGTTTTTGAGTTATTGCCCTTGCCTTAGTTACATCAAGTCAAAATTTATTGTTGATGCAAGAGAAGCTACAACTTTCAATGCATTTTAATGAAACTTGGTATGAGCATTGGAATTGATAAGGCGGTGGTCAGGTTTCGATTTTCGTTTGACGATTTTTCGATGAATAGTTTATGAGTAATTGCCCTTGACTAAGTAAAATCGTGTAAAAATTCATTAACTGTAGATACTATTTCTATGGATTTTAATGAATCTTGGTATGAGCATTGGAATTGATAAGACGGCAGTCAAGTACGATAAAGACTTTTATTTGATAAACGTTTTTAAGTTATTGCCCCGGCCTCTATGTTTGTTGTAGAAGCTAAAATTTTCAATGGATTTTTGAGTTATTGCCCATGACAAAGTAAAATTGTGTAAAAAATTTATTGTGGATGCAATAAAAAATATATAATTTTCAATGGATTTTGATGAAACTTGGTATGAGTATTGAAATTGATAAGACGGCAGTCATGTTCGAAATTGAAGATTTTTCAACGAATGTTTTTTTAGTTATTCCCCCTAGACCTAGTTAAATTTGCAATAAAATTTTATTTTGGTTGCAATAGAAGCTACAGTTTTCAATGGATTTTGATGAACCTTGGTGTGGGCATTGGAATTTATAAGACGGCAGTCAAATTTGAATTTGACGATTCTTTTGATGAACGGTTTTTGCGTTATTGCCCTTGAATTAGTGAAATTGTATCATTGGGTGTAATAGAGGCCACAATTTTCAATGGATTTTGATTAGACTTGGAATGAGCATTGGAATTGATAAGGCGTTGGTCAAGATCGAACTTGCCTGGCAAGCTGTCTTTAAATCAAATTTATAATAGATATAATTAACCGAGTCGTCAACAAGAAACGACGCCATTGTTGTAATGGAAAAAGTGGCGCATGAATACCTCATTTGCATAGTTATCAACCTGTGCTACTGTGTCATATCGTTTTCCGAACTCGCGTTCCGAACAGTAGTATTGTGTAATAAAATCTATTATAAAGTAGTATCTTCGTGTCTTTTAAGATCAAATAGAATTGGGCCGACATGCTGAGGAGCCTCAACACCGATAGATTGATCCGAGGGTACCAAACCAAACCAAAATCAATTATCCATCTGTAGCCATCTACATACTGCAAACCAGACTACGCACCAACCATGTCTTACGAGACCATCAGTATTAAATGTGGGTGCGGACACCAGGACGCATCTTCTCATTACCATCTCGGAAGACACACGGACTACCTGGAAACCAACGGCATACCAATTACAGTGGTCGTCACTTATAACGAACATGCTAATACCGAAAAACCGGTAATAACGAACGCATTTAAAAGTCCCGTTTTTCACTGCACTAATTTCATTGAAAAATAAATGGATAAAACGAAATGCTAGTAGCGAATTTTCGGTAATAACGAATAGAAATTGACACCCTGTGTACCAAAATTAATGGTTATTACGAATGGATTAGTCATAATTACCCGATAGGCCTAATCTCAATCGCCCCAATCACGGCAATAAATTGTCACAGAATTTCACACCTTCCGACACAGGCACCAGATTCTGATCAAAAAAAAAAAAAAAAAAATTCGTATATGTATTAAGAATAGAAAGGTACCTAAGGCGCCATCTTGTTCCTACATTACTTGCTGATCCTCGGCGATGTTTCTCGTTATATCTTCATAATTCATACCGTTTTTCACATGCTTTGACATTCAAACAGTATTGTTAAATATTTCTTAAACTAAAAAAAACCCTTTTACATGATAACAACAGTATAAATTGTCGTATTTTATCGAAATACATTAATTCTTACTCCAAATAAAAGTATGGGGTACGGAAGATAAACAAAGATGACGTCATTCTCCGCAGTTGTTTAAATTGCTTTTGTTTGATTGGTCATAAATATTGTATTAAATAATGCGGGAAATTCAAGCACAGAATTAAAAAAAAATAATAATAATGTCCAAGGAGGCTACTTTAGCATGGTAAATGTCCTTATTTGATATCTAATAATTATTAGGCAGTTTTAGATTTAAAAATATCAGAATCTGGTGCCTGCTGGCGGTAATTGCGATACGTTTTCCACAATTTTCTGACAATTTTTTAACACATTCTTTAATAAAAAAGCTCTTCCAGTTCCAGCCTGACCTATTATAACCAAATTGTGTCCCTTTTCGGCGTATTCCAGCGCACGACACTGCTCAGATGTCAAGAACATCGCTCAGATAAAATCAAAACAAAGGGTTTGTTTTGAAGAAACCTCGCAAATAAGTCTGACCAATCAATGGACAGGAATTTATTCAATCCGTACTATGACGTAATCTTTGCCTACTTCCGTGACCAGTACTTTTTAGAACAAGATGGCGCCTTAGGTACCTTTCTATTCTTAATACATATACGAATTTTTTTTTTATCAGAATCTGGTGCCTGTGCCTTCCGACTCCCGACTATCAATTATTATTTATCAATTAAACTTAATTAACATTTTGTGTAATCCTTTTGTCCTTCTCTGTTCACCTCAGTCCCAAGATATTCATTTTGGTTACCGGTCAAAACAATAAATATACGGCGAAATCGTAAATAACGATAACCGTCTTCAAGTGTCATTCGATTCTCAACATCAACATGGCTACGTTCAAAGCCCATAAAATTCCGAATCCGATGAAGAAAATAACCACATGCGTTTAGGTAAATTGAAGAAAATTTGGTACGAGGTGAATAAATTTACCGATGCACTAGATACCGTAAGACTGGACGATTTTTTAAAAGTCGACGAAGATATTATGACAGAGGACAGACCGAGCGACGGTGAAATTGTAGAGAGTGAAAAATAACACCATCCCAGAATCTGATGACGAAGAATAAATCATAGACAATGAAGTTGTCATCATTTGCGGACGCTTTTCGAGCTTTGAACACGCTACGAAAATGCATGATTATAATTTACGTGAATTTGCAATAAATTATATGCTAAAAGTTTAGTACTGTTTAAAACGGCGATCGTTTCTTTTCTTTGGGACGGTATGGGTAATTTTGACTTTATCCAAGATGGCGGACATAGAAAATGATATAACGAATTTCGGCTATAACGAACCAATTCGTTCGGTCCCGTATGATTCGTTATAGCCAGGTTTCACTGGACCATACAAAATATTAATATTTCAGCCTCACCCACGGACCACTGGTACAAAAAAAACTCACCTATCAATTAATCACCACAGCTGTTTTATACAGAAAGTCTAAGTTTCTTTTTATTTTTACATAATAAGTTCAATTGCAGAAACACAAGATAACTTCCTATTTTTTTTTAAAGCCTTATCCCCCTTGACTCTGCATCTTTCTCACGTCTCTCTTCTTTTTTCTTCAACTCTTCCGAGAATAGAATGATAATCTAACTATACCTTACCAAACCAAAATAAACCAATAAGAACTACCCTGATCATAACGAGTTTTGGGAGAATGTATAAGTATGTATAAGTACTAACACCACTCCACCCTGGATCGAGTTCTTAACGCTATGACATTCTAATAATTTTCGATTTGATTTTTAAATAGGGTTCATACATGGGAGATAA